>JAQQTP010000086.1:16065000-16117500 GCA_029884605.1 Ormosia emarginata
AGCAATTAAAATATAACCTATGTTGTTAGATGCTGTTTTCGTCATCTAATCCTGAAAACATGAATTCTCTACACTGTAAAATGTAAATAATGTTTAGTCTAAATCATGAAACTTGCTTCCATTATTTCTACATATTTTTTGGTGATAAAAGGTTATCCTTTAGAGGTGTTAATGCCCATGCTTGAATATGTACCTATCGTTGTTTTCTTCTTTTTTATATATATTTAATGCAGAAATGATTCTGGAAAAACCTCTGCTTGATGAAGACAATAATAATATTAAATCCTTAACAAGTTTATTTAAATTGTAATAATTTGAACCTTGAGTTTTAATAGAGTAAATATTTTACTCTCTTCATCCTATTATAATTATCTTTTAAAGTTTTTGCACAAAGAGTAAGAATGCAATTAAATAGCTTCAAATAACAAATATAGAGAAATATAGTTTAATTTAACTAAGTTACCCTTTTTAAAGAAATTGTAAAAACCAATTAATTATAAATTATGTGTAGTTATTGATTTGGTTGAGATAATAAATGATGAAGATAAGGTTGAAAAAAATTAATTAATATTTTTTGATATTTTAAAATAACAAATAATTTGAGACAAAATAATTTTTCTAAAAAGACAATTATAATGAAATGGAGAGAGTATTCCCTGTGCTATATTTACATTTCTCGATTCTCTCTAGAATTAAGCCAAAGCATCATTTATTCTCCAAGTTTTTGGAATGGATCATCAATAACTCTCGTAACACTATACTTAAAGTTAGGATAAGTCTTTTTTTTTTTTTTTTTTGCTAAAAACGATATTCATTCACTCAAATTGATAAAATATACCGAGAACAACACAAATTCAACATCGCTAAAAACTGAAAAAGATGAATATGCGAACAAACTCACAGCACCCAGGTTAATAGTATAAAATGACAAAATGCCTACAAATGTGACAAAATCAAAGTGACCGGAATACCCATGCCTCCGGATCTGTAACGTTGACGCCCAAGTCTTGATTGAATCTGTAATAGATCGAAGTTGATCTACCAATCTGAACCAAACAAACACCGCAACAAGACGGGAAACCAAACGACGCAGCATCAAGACGACGAACAAAACACCGCCGCACGCAGACGACGAAAACACGAAAAAATACGAAAGAAAAATCAGATCTATGTGAAAAAATCACTTATTTAGATAAAAAGAGAAAAAAAAACGATGTAAAGGGGTGATTCCAGGCCAAAAAACCACCCCCCTCATTTGGATGAGAAAGAAGGAAAAGAGGAGTAGATAGAAGAGAATTTTTTTAAGATAAGTCTTTTTTAAAATGAGATTATTTTTAAAATGAATAATTAAAGGTGTATTTATTATTAAATTTAGTTAGTTAAGATTACAATACACTTTAAATTAAATAAAAAAATAAATACATATTTACTTACTTACTTTAAAGACAAACTCTTTTTAAAAAAAATTATTTTCCCTAAAATTAATGTAAAAGCGTTGTTAGCTATTGTTAATTAGAAAGATTAGAGAATTCATTAAATTTTATGGTGTTTTCTCTAATACCTTTGAACTTGAAATAGTTTCAATGCCCATATTAGTTGGTACCAACCAAAATTAGACAATTGTGCAAGACAAAGTCATGTGCAAGTCATGTTTTCAATACCAATCTTTGAAAATTATTCCAAGATCCTCTTAGTTAATTTTATAATATTTATTAAAAGGTCCCTGGGTTATTGGGAAAACAAAAATGTAATAGGGTCTTAATAAATAATACAACAACTTTGACTCTCTCATTAATATTTTGGATATGACTTGTACAATTGTATACTTTTGATTGGTGCCAACTAAGAAGGGAACTAGAACCTTTCTAGTTTAAGGGTACTAAAAACACCAAATTTTATTTTTAACCTAATTTCATATTTGAATCTCCCATAAATGATGTAATAATGAGGAAAATAAAGATTTATTTGTGATAAACTTGGTGTGGGGGTGTTTAGGTAGCTGAACTTGCTATATGATGCAAAAAAAAACAAGTGGTTTAAATTCTACCAGATCAAGAAGGGTATATTTTTCATACCCGAACTAAATCAACCAATATTTAACCGTAAATTGGTCCACCAGCCAATCCGATCAGACCCTCCAACCCAGTATGCTGAGAATTGGTCACAAAACTGGCGAATCGGTTCATAATCAACAAAAAGGTCCTCACCTAAATTCGAACTTCGAACTCGGGCCTTTGTGATTGACCATACTGGTAATCACCAAACCACAAGTATTTCTTATATATATATAGAGAGAGTGAGGATTAACTTACATCAGTGTAAGTTAATTTTCTCTTACATTTATTTTTAACTATTAGTTTCACTTTTATCTAATGGTTACTTTTAATGAAATAATCTCAACCATTAGATAAAAGTAGAACTAATGGTTGAAAATGAGTGTAAGAAAAAATTAACTTACTACTTGGTGTAAACGAATCCCTCCTCATATATATATATATATATATATATATATATATATAGACATATTTAGTGAGAGAATTTTTATTGTAAAATGGTGATAAGAATAAATTTTGATCATACAACCATACATGAATGATCAAGATTAAAAATTACTTAAAGGTCATGTGACCACTTAAAAAGTCACATGCATTAATGTTCTAATCTTGACCATTTATGTAATATCTAATGATTAACATTTACTTCTCTCACCTCTTACAATAAACACTCCTCTCATCAGAATAAGATCATATATATATATATATATATATGTGTGTGTGTGTGTGTGTGTGTGTGTGTGTGTGTGTATAAAAGTCACATGTATTAATATTCTAATCTTGACCATTTATGTAATATCTAATGATCAACATTTATTCCTCTCACCTCTTACAATAAACACTCTTCTCACCTAGAGTAAGATCATATATATATATATATATATATTGATTTCTTTTGGAAAATGGACAAACATTACTTTTTTTATCAAATTGTCATTAGTGATAAAACTAATTATTAAAATATTTTTTTTAAAACAATTTATCAAAATGCTACCATTCTAAAACATATTATATATATATATATATATACTGATTTCTTTTGGAAAATGGACAAACATTACTTTTTTTTATCAAATTGTCATTAGTAGTAAAACTAATTATTAAAATGTCACATTTTTTAAACAATTTATCAAAATGCTACCATTCTAAAACATATTATCCAACTGTCACACTTTGGTCTAATGTGACATTTTTTAATTATTTTTGGACCACGTAGGATGCGTCAGCCTCTTTGGCGCATCTTAACAGGCCCAAAACACTGACTTCTCCAATAGTGTTGGCGCAACCTGTGAGCATTCTCTAACCTTGTTGGCGCAACTTAGCTTAATTTATATATTTTTGACGTATCTTTAAGTACTTAACAATTAATGATATGAGATTAGGGTAACAGCTAATTAGGTGTCCCTTTTAGCATTAGATGACAATCAAATATAGACTAAATATTATAAAATTATTATTTTCTTAAGACGATGACTTTTTGGCATCCATACTTTGCCATGTATTTGTTTTTTAAATTCCCTATGAATGTCCTACTATATATTATTAGATTTTGCTAATATAAGCTCGAATGTTATAACATTTGGATGATTTAAATTATAATAGGATTTGTGCTTAGTAATTAAATAAAAGAAATTTTAAAGAAAATTATGAGTGTTAAAATCCAAATGCTTATGCATTCGGACATTCGGATTCTATAGAAATTTTGACAGAATTTTCGCTAAATATTGACCTCCCCAAAAGCACACAAACTTGTTTAATTCAACCATAGTACCAAGATTAGCAATAGAAACGAAACAACAAACATGTTCAATCCAATAAAGGTACCAAAATCATAATTGAAAATTATCAACAGTAATTTAATCAAAGTCACTAAATATAACATTTTCATATACACCAATGACATATAATTACACGTCAATGAGATGGGCTAGCATCGAAATGTAGTGGTTTATGGAGGGATAATTAGAAGTTTCAAACCCAAGTGCAGATTGTTTCAAGCAGTAAATTCTCGGGAGTCCGAGGTCGATCCACAGAGAATTGATGAAAAGAAAATTATTTGAGGTACAGAGAAAATTTGTCACAATACTAAAGATGATATAAGTTGTTCACAAATGAAAAGGATTTGCTTGGGTTAGGAGATCTACTCTTGGTAATAAATTAAAGACAAGATTATTTCTTTTTATAACTCAATTGAAATCATACATAATGAAGGTTCCAATCGAAAGATTTAACATTCAAAGTTCAATTTAGATTATACATATAATCATATTATGGTTTCAATAATTATCTATCAATACTTGTAAATGGTCTCAAGCATCCACTGTACCAACGTCTTGTCTACAATGAATCAAGATATTCATTATATAAGAAGAGTTTCTAAATTAATCAGAAATAACATAAAACACATATAAAGATCACATAAAAATATATCATTTAAGCACAAGAAGTAGAATAATCTAACCTTATTTCATTACCAAGAGCTTCACTCTTTCACCAAAGCAAGATGAAGATTAGTTACTCATGAATCAAGAAGAAAGAAAGAGAGAAGAAGAAGATGATGAACATAACTTTAATTAAGAACAATAGAAAACTACACAAAGGAAAACTAATAACACAATAGCATAAACTAAACTAAGATCAAAGATAATCTGAATGAGCACCCAAGCTCCCTTTTATAGAGCTCAAGGAGTGCAAGAAGACAATGGAGTTGTTTGATGATGAGAAGTAAAATCAAAATAGATGATGAATGAGTTGAAATTATAGACTTTCTTGTCTCTGAAATGTCTCTACTCTTAGATCATAGCATGCATCAGAATTCTATCAATTGGTTTTCATGATAGTTCTAGGAAATTGTATCAGCTTTCCATAGACACCCAGTTTGGCCAAATCCAACAACTACAGCCCGAGATATGACTCAATTACTGCTCATGGGTCAGGTCCAACTCTAGCACCTCTGTTCTAACTTCCAAGCCCAATATCACCTTCAAGGAGTCCAAATTGAATTTTGTATTCTTCATGAAAGTTGTAGATATGGGTCTTAACCTTCTACTATCAAAATTTCAGAATTGTTGAACTCCTATATCCCAAGATATAGCCTAATGAGTACATAGAGGTCAAACTGTCAGGTTCAAAACTCTAGATTTTGCTTCAACTCCAATTTAAGTTATCCAAATGTGTGTTCTCAATCTTGAGGCCTCATGAAAGTTGTAGAAATATGTCTTAGCTTTAAAACAAGACCAAAATCACATCCATCGGATATTTGAAACTCAAATTATAGCCAGTTTACTGAAAAAGCCAAGTGAGAAGGTTATACAATGAATGAAATATATTACTATCGATGTGGCTCTTGCTATCAAGTGAATAGTTATTAGAGATTTATCTTAACTTTCTAAGAAGACCAGAATCACATTAATCAGATAATTGCAACTCAAATTGTAGTCACTTTACTTAAGAATGCAATCATCCAAATTAATGATAATTCAAACAATAATTTCTTCAATGATCCAAATAAGCTTGATTTCATAAAATGTGACAAAATCAACTTAATTAAACCAAATTGAACCTTAAGAAGCCTAGTGAGAGGATTATAAAATGAATAAAATACATTGTTATCAGTCTGTGAGAGGGATCAACTGAAGGACCTGGTTGTGATGGGTATGATGGGTAACTCGATGGAGGGTAAGGATATGGGGGGTAAGGGTGTGGTGGGTAAGAATATAGTGGGTAACCTAATAACGGGTAAGGATACAGTGGGTATGGGTGTGGTGGGTATGGTGGGTGATAGCTGATTGGCCAAGTATGTAGCAGTTACATCCAGAGTGGTAGCAGTGGTAACATGGTAGGAGGCTGAGTCGTGTGCTGGTTCGTAGAAATGGAGTCCTCGGGATGCTGAAGTAGCATCTGAGTGTTCGCTAACCCTCTCCTCCTTCTATATCGTGTCCCATGTGCACTGGACTCCTCAGGTGGCCCTGCAATGTCATCTGCTACTGGAGTTGGACGAAGTTGTTTCACGGTAATGCAATCATGCTCTTGCAATGAACGTAGGATCTGCGCAACAGCTTCTTGAGTGGCATCGTCACTAGTCGAACTAAATAAACACTCTGCAATATCCGCCTAAGAAATAGATAAAAAATATGACATTATAATCACTACAAAATACATATAGTAATTGGCGAATTGGTAAAGAGCTTACCGCATTCTCAATAGATGTACCAGTGGTAGACATCTAGCGTCAGGTAATTCTTTTATACCAATGCATGTACTCAGAACGCGAGGTGAGCAGTGCTTGCAATGGGATTCCCCTAACAAGCTTCTCTCTTCGACTATCTCATGTTGTTATGTAAACAACATGTGTAGCTGACCAATTATCATTATGCTTACCTGCCAATGTAATTGAGTGCAAATTGTTAGGCTGGTGTGGTCTCCGTGATATGGGCTGGTCAAGACCAAACTGGTACAGCACTCGGTCTGGCTGGTGCCACTCAACAATATGAAAACATATGAGATGGACAACTGCTAGTGCCATGTCCCTACCAGCCACACAAGTTGGTGGAAGTGATGTCACCCTCTCGTCTATGTAGGGTTGTCATATAATCTGCAAAATGATATGGACACTGACTTAAGAAGTCATATACATAAGTAATTAATTTAAATGAATGTAAAATAATACATACCTCATCATTCTTAAGCTGGTCAAAGAACCGACGATAATATTTAAGTACGTCGGTCACTGTGAACAACTGATTTTGTCCAAGTCATCAAAAAAATTCAAAAAATGAAAAAAAAGAAAAAAATTAAAAAACTAAGGTGTCTAGATCACTAAGTCTCACATTAGAGAAGTCATGTTCCTTCTCTTTTCCCTCCTCCTATATAAAAGGATGGTTCTCAATAGTTTTGTCATCCAAAAAATTTCACCCTGTGGTTTAATATTAAGTATAAGAGCTCGAGAAAATTACACAATTGAACTTAATACTAAGTATAAGAGCTCGAGGACTTTAGTAATTTTTTTTCTTACAAGTGAGTTACTTTTCAAGGTTTAATTTAAAGGGAATGTGTGGGGCCCTGCGCACCAACTTCTTTGAGCATATCATTTTTTATACGCCTTGGAGGTAAGTTTTTTTTTGTATTATTATTTTTCATTATATACACATGTTATTCATTTTAGTTTATTCATTTATTAGTTTAGCTTATTTATTAAATTCTTTTGTAAACTTTTTTATTTTAAAATTAATTCAAGAATAAATTAGGATTAGCTGAGTTGTGACAACTTGTTAATCCTGTAACTTTTAGAATTATCTAAGTTGTGACAATTTGATGATTCAAACATTTTTCTAAACATAAAAAAATCAAATGAGGTTTCAAAATAAAAAACTTTTCAAAATTTAAAACAACCAACCCACCCTTATTTTCTAAAGAAGTACATGACTTCGAGTTCCCCACTGCACTTGGGAATACGTAGGAGCAGAATATCTATTATGTAAAGTCAAAATTAATTTTTCATAATTTATTTGTCTGTTTAGTTTATCTTTTAATAAAGGGGTAAAACAAGTATTTTTAAGAGTTATAAAAATTTTGAACAATTGATTTAGAACCGTCTTAGGACGGATGCATCAGGAGTGTTGTGGGGTTAAGTCTTCACTCTTTCCTATGCATAATTAGGCTCCCGAACCTGAGTTTTTGAATGTAGACCATCTTTCTTAGGTTTTTTTCTAATTTTTCCTAATAAAAAAATAAAAATGGTGGCGACTCCTAAATTTTTTAATTTAAGTTGTTATCCCGCTGCGATCCCGATCGCGACAGATGACGACTCCGCTGGGGACACTTGAGAGTCAAGCCTTTGTAAGTTGATTGTGTAAATTTTGTGACATTTATATGTTTGCTTTACCCTTTCTATTTTTTTCTCTATTGTTTAATTTGTTTTTTGATTATTTTAACTGTGATTTTATTATGCAAACCTTAGGATATAGGATTTTTTTTGGAATTTGTTTTGTAGGATGTGAGTAGTCCTTAGAATTATGAAAGTTTGTACACTCCCTACACCCACTGTACTTATATGTTTATCACACATATTCGAGTGGGGCCCTATACCCGGGTCTGAGTGAAGCATAAGTTAGGTAGAGCTTGTGCAGTGGTAACCATTTTGGATGTACATAATGTTTGGTTATCGCGAAAACCTCATCTACAGTGTGTCATTTTCACGAATGTCCCACGCCTAGTGGTTTACTCACTATTTGTGGTCAACATTTTGAAATGAGATTTAGCTCTAGAGACCTTTAGAATAGTAGAACCTCCAAATGAAAGTTCTCACGAATCAGAAAGACTCATAGATCCTTAAGATAGAACTACTCAAATTTAAGGCAATCATTTAGGGCACAAAGGGAGCATACATTTTCATTATCTTTAAAATCATCCATGTCATAATCTCTATTGTACATATACATCATAAGTAGAGTGGTCCATTAATGTGATAAGCCATAGACATACCCTTCTAAAAAAAAGTTTTTTGTTAGAAAAAAAATTTCTTTACAAAAAAAGGGGTAGGCAAGTCACTATTAAAGGACCAACTATTGCATTCATCCTATATTTTAAAATAAAAAAAATAAATTTTCATCATGCATTCTTATATATGTTCAATTTTTTTAAAAAAAGCTTTTTTTTTAATTCCATTTAATGTTCTCTTTTTTAAAAATAAAATAAAATAAAACTTGAACCATTGCTCGTTCTCGGAAAACACAGATTGCACAAACCTGGACCTACGAGACGAAGTTGCAAACTAAGCTACAAAAGATGTCAAACTCAGAAAGAAATTTGGGTCAAGAGATGGATGAAATGAGGGAAAGAATTGATGCAATGATAGAAGGACAATCAAAGATCGAGAATTTATTGAGACAGTTAATCGAGACTCTTAAAAAAACAAATGAAACCCCTGCCGGCACTGGAATAAATGCAAATGAAGGGGATAGTTCCATGAATAGAAATTTTGAAAGGGAGAATAACAATGCAGAAGCCATTCATGAGCAGCCAATAAAGATATTCTTGAATAGTAATGCAGAAAAAGAAAAATTGAGAGAGGAATTGATCCAAAAGATGCAAGCACAAATTAAAGTCATTCAAGGCCATAACTTGTATGATTCAGTGGGAATCGATGAACTGTGCCTGGAGGCTAAAGTCAATATCCCTAAGCACTTCAAAATTCAAGATTTCTCAAAGTACGATAAAAGCACTGATCCAAAGTTTCATCTGAAGACTTACATCACTAAAATGGCCATTTGATCATGGGATCAAAAATTCCTAATCAATTTCTTTCATGAAAGCCTGATCGAGCCAGCTTTAGAATGGTACATGCAACTTGACCATTTAAAGATTTCTTGCTGGGATGATTTGATAAATCTATTCTTGGGGCAATATCGATTCAACATCGACACTGCACATACTCGAGAACAATTAGGGGCAATGCAAAAGAAGAATGATGAGACTTTTAAGCAATACGCTCAAAGATGGAGAATGTTGGCAGCCCAGGTTCAACTATCATTAACTTCATCAAAGGTGAGTTCGTACTTTATGGGGGACCTTAGGAGCACCTTTTATTTGGTTGATGACAGGGCCTACCTATGGGGATTTTTCTAACTTAATTTTGATTGGAGAAAGGATTGAGAACCTTGCAAGATCAGGTAAGTTACTTGCTGGAAATATAGAAAGTAGCTTTCCTAAGACGGTGGAACTGATAAGGGAGGAAGAGTCATAAATCAGTGCTTACCAAACCTCATACTAAGTCAATAATGTTCCCTCGCTGCGTTCATATGTCCTTACTCATCCTGTCTATATCAATCGCCCTCCAGTAACTCGAAACCTCTAAATAATTAGAGATTTGAGGCGTTAATTGATGTGATTTCTATCTTAGACTTTTGTGATGCTTGAACTTATGTAAACTTGCTTAAAGCATTAATGTAATGGATTTGCATAGATCTTAGCATTCTTAGCACTCATGTTCTTGTCATGTCTTTCTTGTCATTCTTTTTTTTTCCTTTACTTGCTTTCTTTTGGTTCGGATCCTATGAGACTCTCATTCTAGAAAACTTTTAGTGGTCATGCAGCTCACGTATGCAAATGCCCTTTGCAAAGACAAAAAAAATGGAATCGAAAAGAAAAATAAAATGGAGCAAAAAAGTAATCACTTGGTGTGAATTATCCTTTTGTCTCTAAATTAATCTTTTTGAAAATGAGCAATCAAGATTTGAAATGAAGATTGACTATCTTTTTCTCTCATTCACAAAAATTCATCATTTCATTATCTCTTGTTATCCCTTTTTGAGCTTGAAAGTTTTCTTCAATAAACCCTAGACAAGGATCACCCCTATACTAGGGGATAACACAAAACAAAGATTGATTACCATGGTAACTATTTTGAAGCATAATGAAAAAAAAAAGGTGAAAGGGGTAGTAAAAAAAATGATGACAAGCTAAAAAAAAGTGATAAAAAGAGAGAAGAAAAAGAAAAAAGAAAGAAAATGAAATGGAATGGGTCATGACAAATGTGAATGATTGAAGTGAAAAGAAAAGGGGAAACATGGAGAACAATAAGAGAAAAGTGTGCTTGAAAGCGCAAAAGCAGTTGAAAAGTTCAATTTAAAATAAGGATCCTTGGTCCCATTCAACCCTTAAACATTTGTTTGAGCTTTATATTTTTCATTTCATAACCATTAACTTTGGCCATGTTACAATCCTTAAAAAGTCTATTTTGATAAATGAATGTTTACTTTTATTTTCATAAGTTTTAATTTTGAGGCGGAAGGTTATGTTCATCCAAATATCAAGCTCATTGCTCTTTTAAAAAAAAAGGAAAAAAAAGAATTAAAAAAAGAAGAAAAAAAGGATAGATTTACACTGGGGCAAGTTTCTACCTTATTTGAGCTAGCCCTATATTGGGGCATTTTTTTCTTTAGCTCGAATTGGCCCTACATTGGGGCAATTTTTTTTCTCTTGTTTGGTTTGGCCTATACTGGGGCAAAAAATTTTGGTTCAATTTGGCCTTACACAGGCAATTTTTTTTTTAACTCGGTTGGACCTACACTGGAGCAAATCTTTTGGTCATTAGGACAAATTTTTGCCCTATTTAATTCAGTTCTAGACTGAGACAAATTTCTCTTTGGTTCAATTTGGCCTTACACTAGGACAAGTTTCTACCATGTTTGATTCGACTCTAAACTAGGGCAATTTCTATTTTCCCTGATTCATTTTGATCTACACTCGGGTAAATCTTTTGGTCACTAAGGCGAATTTTTGCCTTATTCAATTCAGTCCTAGACTGGAGCAAAATTCTCTTTGGTTCAACTTGGCTTGGTGTAGATGCTCAGTAGAATGAAATCTTTGACCATGAGGTCTAGTAGGCAACTAAATATCATTTTTATGAAGATCAAACTAATCTGTATTAGGGTAACACCACTTTGAATCCCATACCGTTATTTGTGTCTTTCTCCATATGTTCATCCTTTGTAAATACCTTTTGTATAGTCAAACTTCCAAAACCAATCTGGAAGTTGTTCACTTCTTTCCTGTTGTACTTTTGAATTTATGTATGTCTATTACGTAATGCTTCAGGTAAGGTGAATATAAGCACAACACTATGATGTAACCATTTAATGGTAACTCCCTGATGAACAATTCAGATTGAAAATAACTTCTAAGTTCCAATTAAAAGGGAAATGTTATCTCAATGGATGACCCAGAAACAAGATGTACTAAAAAAAAAGAAAGGAAATGGAAGTGAAGATTTTGAAGAGACCTAGGAAGAAGAGAGGGATTGTGTGCCTGATGATCAAACTTGAAAAGAAAGATACTCAATGTTTGAAGATTCTTAAGAAATTTGAAATAAGTTGATAAGCCCTAGTTTGCGAGACCATGAGCTTGGGTTTGATGGATCAAAATTTTTCGAGAAAAGCAATTAGCATCGAGATGCAAGTGAAAGATTTTGACATCATGTTGACATGATCTTTAGATTTTGAGTTGTAGGAATGAATATTGCAACATCTTTTCATGATCAAAAGACAATGAGCTGCAACAGCTCGTGAAAGTGCATCTTTGGCTTTCACCCCAAGCTTCAATATAAAAGAACAGACAAAGTTTGAAAAAAAAATTCTAAGTCCTTAACTTGATGGCTTTCACAAGATTCTAAGTTCATAGCCAATGGTGTGTCAAAAAAAAATTTCAAGTCCTCGGCTTGATGACTTTACAAAGTTTCAGATCCATGGCCTGATAATATATATATATATATATATAACAACAACAAAATCCAAGTCCTTGGCTTAGTGGCTTTCACAAAATTTCAGGTTCATGACTTGATGATGTGCCAAAAAAAATCTCAAGTCCTTGATTTGATGACATGTTTTTACAAAATTTAGGTTCATGGCCTAATGTTCTTTCCTAAAGAAAAAGAAGAAGAAAAAAAATCTTGTTGGGCAAAGATGCCCATTACCTTTTAAAATTCCTGTCATTTTAAATTTCGAGTCAAGCTCACTGCTTTTTAAATTCCGGCCCAAGCTCATTGTCTTTTAAATTTTGAGACACCAGATATCCAATGTCTTTTAAATTCCAAGCCAAGCCCACTGTCTTTTAAATTTAAGGACACCATATACACAATGTCTTTTAAATTCTGGGCCAAGCCCACTATCTTTTAAATTTCAAGACACCAGATACCCAATGTTTTTTTAAATTTTAGGCCAAACCTATTGTATTTTAAATTGAGGGACACCAAATACCCAATGTATTCTAAATTCTGGGCCAAACCCATTGCCTTTTAAATTTCGAGACACTAAATACCCAATGTCTTTTAAATTCTAGGTCAAGCTCATTATTTTTTAAATTTTGGGACACCAAATACCCAAGGTCTTTTAAATTTCAAGACAAGCCCATTGCCTTTAAAATTTTGGGACACCAGATATCCAATGTCTTTTAAATTCCAAGTCAAGCCTATTACCTTTTAATTTCTGGTTCAAGCCCATTGTCTTTTACAATCGGGTCACAAGGTCACCCAACATCATTTGAATTCCAAAAAATAAAAACTATTTTTAGTCAATAAACGTCAATTAAGCTGCGATAACTTATTAACAATGTGGTAACATCTCTAACTTTACGCTGAGCATCACCTTGGTAGGATTAGCCACCCTGCAACAGCTCGTAAATCCGCATTTGAGTTCGCTAGTTTGCAATTAGCATCGTTACTTTATGAATTTACATTGTCTTATGCATTCCCTGACAAAATATGAGTTTATATTTTTACTCGTTTCTTACAACGATAATTCGAAAGCTATGGTTATACATATTCTCTTGTAAGCAATAAGTAAAGAGGGGCAACTGTGAACACCCAATTTTGTCCGGATCATCAAAGAAATTCAAAAAATAAAAAAAGGAAAAAATTAAAAAACTAAGGTGTCTAGATCACTAAGTCCCACATTGGAGAAGTCATGTTCCTTCTCCCTCCCCTTCTCCTATATAAAGGGATGGTTCTCAATGGTTTTGTCATCCAAAAAATTTCACCCTTGGACTTAATACTAAGTATAAGAGTTCTAAGAAATTACACCATTGAGCTTAATACTAAGTATAAGAGCTCGATGACTTCAGTAAATTTTTTTCTTGCAAGTGAGTTATTTTTCAAGATTTGATTTGAAGAGAACGTGTGGGGCCCTGTGCACCAACTTCTTTGAGCATATCATTTTTTATATGCCTTAGAGGTAAGTTTATTTTTTTTTGTATTATTATTTTTCATTATATACACGTGTTATTCATTTATTAGTTTAGTTTATTTATTAAATTTTTTTGTAAACTTTTTTATTTTAAAATTAATTCAAGAATAAATTGGGATTAGCTGAGTTGTGACAACTTAATGATTCGAACCTTTTTTTAAACATAAAAAAATCAAATAAGTTTTCAAAATAAAAATCTTTTCAAAATTAAAAACAACCAACTTACCCTTATTTTCTAAAGAAGTACGTGACTTTGAGTTCCCCACTGCACTCAGGAATACGTAAGAGCGAAATATCTATTATGTTAAACCAAAATTAAATTTTCATAATTTATTTGTCGGTTTAGTTTATCTTTTAATAAAGAGGTAAAACAAGTATTTTTAAGAGTTATAAAAATTTTGCACAATTGATTTAGGGTAACCGTCTTAGAACAGATGCATCAGGGGCGCTGTGGGGTTAAGTATTCACCTTTCACTGTGCATAATTAGGCTCATGGACCTGAGTTTTTGAACGTAAACCATCTTTCTTAGGTTTTTCTAATTTTTTTAATAAAAAAATAAAATTGGTAACAACTCTTAAACTTTTTAATTTAAGTTGTTATTTCACTGCGATTCCGGCCACGACAGATGGTCACAGTATCACTCAAAACTTTATGCTTGCGCCACCTATTTATGAGTCAAAGTATTATGAACATCAGTGAGAAATAAAGCAAAGTAAGCAATTGAGTAAAGTAATGTAAAGAAATGATATGAAAAGAACTTATTGTCAGCCTAATGGACGGAATTGACCACGATCAGCAACATATAACACATCGGGCTCAGTATGGTCCGCCAGTGAAGGGGCAAGTCGGGGGAATATGTATCAGGCCTAATACTACAATAAGATGCAAGCTCCTCCGATCTCGCGTGCCTGGTAGTTCGTAGCTTTGCAAAGCTCTCTATACAAGTACACCAAGACTACAGACCCCCAACTGTATGTCTCGGCAACAGCAAAGTCCTCTAACAGCAGAAGGAACATCAAGTGCACAAACTTACTAGTATGATCAGGGCATAAGAAACCCCCAATCACCCTAAGTATGTAATGTCGTGCACGCTGCTGCACGTACTCGTCAGAAACATCGGCGATGGACTCTGTAACAGTTGGTTGTCACAGATATGTCATATCAATGCATCTGTCGGATATGAGCAATAAAGTCTCATCAATCCCCAATAACCGGCTACACAAATCGAGCCAATCAGTCTAGTGGGTAAGGCCAGTAACAACGACGTCGTCGATAGAAAGACCTGATATGATACTGATATCCTCCAACGTAATGGTGCACTCTCTGGTAGGCATGTGGAATGTATGTGTCTCTGGGCGTCATCTCTCAACCAACGCACTGATCAAGGAGTGATCGATGTTGCAGTAGCCCATATGGGCAACCCTAGAGAAGCTAGCTCACTCCAGATATGAAAAATTTCGTGCAGATGGGTCCATATGTTTTGTTTTCTGAGCACGTTTCACACGCAAATGTCAATCCTCATGTCCCTGCCAAACATGCTGAGACATATGGTACTCATGCAACTCCAAAACTGATCCATCCTCTGGGCTTGGGTTTACACAGAAAGTCTTCTATCATGCTGTATGCCAAAATACAACAACAATTAGTGTGACAATTAATATGAAAAATCATATATAATATTTAGTATCGACTGTAGAAAATAATAAGGCACAATTAAAAGTAACAAAGAATCATATTATATAGGAGTAATGAAGTCACACTCATAATCAACTAACATATATTAATAGTACTCGAATACACCATCATAATGGAGTAATACACAAATTATATTTAACCAAAATACACATTAATGGTTGGCTAATACAAGAATCTCTAACAATGAAAATATGTCCGAGATCAACTAGATAGCCCTTCTCTATCATCCCTAAAGGAGCTTGATTCAACAACATAACAAGTGCGAGAATTATGTCCAGGTTGATGGCATCTTCTACACATTTGTGTCGGCCCTGCTTCGGGCCAATCCATCTCTTTCCTGAGTCGGGTTGATTTTGGTCGAGTTTTAGATCTAAGCAATGCACGATCAGACACCAAAGTTATGTCAGGTCCTGCAGGCCACCATGGTTCAGCCCGAATTGGTTCAAATTCAAACTCGTAAGCTCTATAAATGTTTTCCATCCTGTAAACCCTATGCACATACTTGAATAAGTCAAGTGACACAGAAGCACACATATCAATCGCATGAGAGCATGGAAAATGCAACGCTTGAAACACCCCATAGTCACATCGACCTTCTCATAGGTTTAAAGTATAAGCAAGTCCACTCTATTGTGTCACAGGGTTAAATACCTCTTCAACCATGAACTTTGTATTCTGTATGTCATACCGACAAACTTGGTATGAGCTCACCTTTGTCATGTTCATTCTCCAGTGCTTCAATAAATCATCACTCCATTCTTGCCCAGTAACGAGTTTCTCATTCGCCTAATCTTTCCGGTTGACAAAATATTCTACTAATTTGGTTTATGTTAACTGAACCAATGCAGTTATAGGTAGATTTCTACTACCCTTTAACACTTTATTGATGCACTCTAACAAATTGGTAGTCATATGATCGAATCTGCGGCCACCATCATACACCAAAGTTCATTTTTCTTTTGGAATCGTATTAATTCGATTTGCCATCTCGGTAGTAGCTGTCAACTTCTCCAGCCTAATATCAAATTTCATTGCAATTAGTTCATACCCTAATATAAGACATGGATTGAGTTGGTATTACGAACTAACTATTAGTATAATAAATTAGAATACAAGTTAAAAATTTTGAGTACCTGTGTTAATTAAATATCTTTTCAGCTCCTTATTATGAAATCTGAAGTTAAAATTTGAACCAATATGTCGTATGCAAAAGACATGATACGCATTCGGCGGTTGCCATCCAAGATATGGATTATCCACTGAATGTAAGATGTCTTTATGTCGATCAAATATAAGCACAAGTCCTCTTGTTGTGTGACATGTTTCCGAAGGTGGGCTAGGAACCAACTTCAGGCATCCTTTGTCTCTCATTCTATAATGGCAAATACAATTGACAGAGGTTTTCTATCTCCATCTTGGGTTGTTGTAATCAATAACTTATGACGGTATTTTCCATACAAATGAGTAGCATCAATCTGAACTATGAGCTTACAATATCGAAAGCCAACAACACATAGTCTAAATGTCCAGAATAACCGAGAAAATACTTTTTTTGACTGATCAAGTCGGTTATGCACAAAACATTCCTCGTCTTGCAACTCCACCACTGTGCCTTATATGTCTATTCTCATGGCCGCTAGTCATCTGGGCAGCACTTCATAAGATTTGTCCCAATCCCCGAAAACCTTCACAATAGCCAATTATTTTGCCTTCCAAGCTTTCCGATATGAAACTTGGTAATCGAATTGGTTTCGAATCCTCTCAACAATTAATCATACAAGTACATCAAGTCTTGATCTAACCATCTCCAAAATGCAAAAGTAGATCATACGGAAGTCCAACTTGCGGTGATCTATTGACACAATTGGGTTGACGCAGGTGTGAGGTCTATTATATTTTGTAATCTACCACACATTCGACCTCTTGCTATGTATGGTCCTAACTCTCCAATTACAACCTTCGTTAAATCTAGGGCACTTAGTAGTTAGTCTTCGTGAATCAGAATCTTCAATCTTGTACTCCTGATGCCTGCGAATCGCATAATATTTGAGGACTGACTTCACAACATCTTTTGATGGAAACTGCAAACCCTAATATAATTAATCATTTATGCTCCTAGTCGCACGATGATCTAATTAAGGCAAGTTATCAGGATTCTCCAATGCATCCCAATTAATCTGAGAGAATTGAGGGCATGGTGGCACAAACACAAATTCAAGGCCTGAAGGCACAACCATAGATTCATGGGTAACCAACAATGGAGGGTCGTCTTCTTCTAAATTTTTTTCAACATCAAAGTTTTCTGCCTCTATGTCAGTATCTGAATCATCATCCTCAGCTATCTGTTCTTCATCTTCACTTGTTTCCCACACTGCATCTCTGACAAGTGGCTTATCAGCTTCAACTGTTGCACCACCAATAACAACTATACTACATGACTCAACTGGATTAAAAGGACTAACTTGAGATTCTGTTTGGTCAGGAGCTTCAACATGCTCTTCATGCCCACTTGTTTTTGCCTCAACATACAACTCCATCGAGGCTATGTTCAGAGTTTGAAGAAACAATCTATCATGTATTTTACATCATCATCGTCTTCTAACCATAAACTTATCCATCTCCATGGATTATAGCATTGTGGGCATCAATAGACAACATTTGACACATATACACTTGCTTGGAGCCTCAACTTTGAATATATCTTATTTTTCAAGTCATCCAAAGTCAAATCGGTTGTGATCACAATAGGCCTAGAAGGAGGACCTTGATATATGAGACATTCTTCACCATAATACATTGTCTCACTAAAGTAAATGAGCACATTAAGGGGCTTTGCCATTTTAATCTCACTTCTGAAGAATACCAATCAATTTGAATTAAAGATATATGCAATCAATTTACATGTGTCAATTATTTTACGTACAAATAATTTCCTAAGCCCTACATTTAGTTAATTAAAACATGTTAAGTACTAAAAAAAATCATACTATTATTCTACGTACAATTAATTCATACGATTCACACTACGTATCCTATTAATCAAATTATTAATCAGTTAAGCAAAAAAAATTGTAAAACCATTAAATACGTATAAAATAACATAAATATATAATTAACATTAATATAATAACCAACAAATCATAAACAAAAAATATTCAAGCATTAAAATAAATACTTACATATAAGAAATAATATCTGAATGATCAAAATATGCCACTTCTAGCAGCAATAGAGAGCTGAGAGAGTTTAGAGAGAAAAAAATTTTTAGAAAGAGAGTGAGAATTGAGAAAATGAGGCTTGTGGCACGGATGGAGGGAGGTTACCTATATAGCTAGGTTGCACCAACAAGGTAGAGGAATCCTCACAGGTTACGCCAACAAGCTTGGCGTATTTAGTGTTCTGAGCCAGCTATGATGCGCCAAAGAGGTTGACACATCCACGTAAATTGCGCCAAGCGTGTTGAGGCATCAATCGTGACCCACAAATAATTAAAAAAATCAAGTTAGACCAAAGTGTAACAATTGAGTAATATGTTTCAGAATTATGACATTTTGATAAATTGTTTAAAAAAATTGATATTTTGATAATTAATTTTGCCACGGCAATTTGATAAAAAAGTCGGACAAACATTGCTAAATTCAAGGTCCAGGTATCGAACTAGCTTGTTGAATGTAAAAAATGTTTAGCCATTATACCAACTCATGTTATTACTATGATACCTAAGTTTTTTTTTAATATCTTTTACTTTTATGTTCATATATATTTAAACATATTTCATTTATTTAATATAAGATATATTTAAGAGAGGTTTATACAGTGTAAGATATATTTATTGTATTTTTATGATGTTAACTTATTGTATTTTTACATGAATCATGATGCAATTTGATTATATTGAAGATATTTTAATTTTTAATTATAATTTTACTTATATATTTAATATATGAGTTTAATTTTAATGTATTATTAATGTAAAAAATTTTATACTATCAACTAATTATATATTATCATATATATAACTTTTGAAGTAATTATTGTAAGAGTCTAATATTTTTTATGACGTAACAATGTATTATTAAATTACAAAATAAAAAACTTTTATACCAATGATACATTCAAATTAAATCAATAATATATATATACTAGCTTTTTTATATTTTTTTTGAACTGTTATCTTTATATACTATTGTATATATAAAATAAACATGTCTGTATAAAATTTCAATTTAACCCCAATTAAACATCGATTTAACTTCTCATTTTTTCAGTTCAACAAGTTATGAAAACATGAGTTCACAAGATCCCATTTACATGTTCATCAGGTAACGGGTGGACATCTTTTTTTTTATGCCAATGATCATTATATTTCCCACCTAGGCTAGCATTGTCGCGACCGGGATCGCGGCGGGATAACGACTTAAATTAAAAATATTAAGGGAGTCGCCACCAATTTTATTTTTATTAGGAAAAATTAGAAAAACAAAAAAAAATGATGGTCTACATTCAAAGATTCAGATTCGGGAGTCTAATTATACACAGGGAAGGGTGGAGACTTAACCCCACAATACCCCTAATATATTCTCCCTAAGACGGTTACCTTCAGTTAATCAAGCAAGATTTTTATAACTCTTAAAAATATTTATTTTACCCTTTTTATTAAAAAAAATCGAGAAGAGAAAAAAGAAAAATTTTGTTTCAAAAATTTAGATTAACAAGACTTTATTATAATGGTGATTTATTTTATTTAAAAAAATATAAAAATAAAAAAAATAGAATATATAAAAAAACACACACCCCTGTTCTGTAAACACCAAAATAATATAAGGATGTTTATTATTATTTTTTTTTACAAAACAAAACAAGAAAATAAAAAACAAAAATACCAATGTAAAAAAATTAGCCCAACCCGACACCCCAAGACAACAAAAATGAGGGCCCAAACAAAAGAAAATAGCAGTAGGTTACTGTTTCTAAAAAAAATAAAAAATAAAATAAAAAATAAAAGAACTTTCCAAATAAATGTTTTTGATAGATTTTTTTTTAAAACAAACAATGCTGGCAACAGAGGCTAGAAGCCTCTGGAATCTGAAATGAGAAACAAAAAAAGAAAGGCTTTCTAGCCTATAGAACAAGACAACAAGAGAGAGCGTGAGAGAGAGAGTTATCGGGGGGGACAAATATACGACTGCGGAGGTGGAGGAGGACGAGCTTCAGCGACGCGGTGGCTAGTTTCGCGTGGACCAGGCTGTTTGGGGCGGTGCTGCGGTGGTCTCGAGATCTGATGGGAGCGGCGGCCATGGCTGGCGGCTTGCTGGTGGCGTTTTGCGCGGTGGAGACGGTGGAGGACAACCTGAGCGACGACTTGATGGCCGTGTAGGGGAGAGGGGCAACGACGCACAGCTGGGCACGGTGGAGACGGTGGAGCACGCGACGGTCCATGGCTATTGTCCTCTCTCTTTTTTTGTTCTTTTTTGTTTAGTTTCGACTTGGTGGTGGAGCCTGGGTTTTGGTGTTTGGGTTGATGATGGTGGGTTGTGTTTGGTTTGTTGGTGATGGAGACAAATGGTGGGTGGGGCTGTTATGAGAGTTTTGGTTGGAACTGGCATTTTTTTGTTGTTATTTGGTTCCCATCACCCCTCTTTCTTGTTAGGTTGAGGCAGGACATGGTAGTTCATGGGGATTTTAGTTTTCACTTTGATTGTGATTTCATGAATGTTGTGTTAATGTGAGGTGTGTGACTGTGAGAGTGTGAGAATCAAAACGTGAAGAGAGAAAAAAATGTAGCAACTCAAGTGCAAATAGTAATGGCAACATCATGAAGCATAATGGAAAAGAGAAATTGTTATACCTCTAATTTTCAGAAAAAAACGTTTACAAAGTTTCTCTCACTGGGTTTTTCCCTTTTACTCTTTTCTCACCAACCAGAAGAACCAAGAAGGAAAAAAAAACAAATAGTTACAGATGAGTTGCTTCCAAGTAGAAAAAA
This sequence comes from Ormosia emarginata, assembly GCA_029884605.1. NCBI lineage: Eukaryota > Viridiplantae > Streptophyta > Magnoliopsida > Fabales > Fabaceae > Ormosia > Ormosia emarginata. Next base: position 16,086,475 of record JAQQTP010000086.1, read on the forward strand.
AAAAACATAAACAAAACTAGCCAAAAAAAAATCCAACCCCCTTCTCTACGATGCTCCCTGCTATATAGGCACAAAAATTCTGACTTGGGATGCATGAGAGCAGATTTGTTCAATCCTTTTCACTCCATTTTTTTGCTTGCTTCAGTTTTCTTTTCTTCTGCAGGACTGCAACCTTTCATTTGTGTGTCATCTTTTTTGACTTCACCATTGTTGCAGAGGAGCTGCAGCATGAGCCCCTTAGGAGACAACTATTTCCTTTCCTTTTTTATGCTCTATTTTTAAAAATTTCTGTATGCACTTTTTTCTTCTCCTGCCATCACAAAAACACTTGTTTTGTCTTTTATTTTTGGCCTTATTCCTTTGGCTTTTCTGGTTGCCGTTAGCTTCTTTTCTTCCTTTTTTTTTTTTGAATCAAGGCAAACTTCTGTTAATTGACTCAAAGGCTTTTGGCCTAATTGCTTTTGTCTTCTTCTCTTTGACTTTGTTTATTTGGATGATTGCTATTTCCTTGCCTGCATCTTGTCTTTTCTCTTTGGCTTGGTCATTTGCAGCTACAACGTCACTTCCTTTTCCTTGTTCCAATTTTTGGAAACTTAACATAAAATGAGCCAAAGTAACTAAATGAATATGAACATACTTTCTATTGGACTGTACTTGTTCTGAATCTGAATCTGAAATTAAAGAAATGAGTATATATATAAAAAAATCTTTTATTATTTTTATTTTTATTTTTAAATTAAAAGTTTTAAAAAATTAGACAAAATTGAGTATTCACAAGTGTCAAAAACTGTCTAAAAGGCAAGAAAGCTATGACAAACATATGTTTATGTTTCAATATGATTTCATCAATCTGAAACATATGCACATTCATGTTTGTTGTTCTGTGGCAAAGTTATTGGAGAAACAAAGTCAAAATATGCCATCTTACTTATTAAAGTCATGACCTTGATGATTTTTGTATAGCAATTTGTCGTATAGGAGATTGAAGCATCAGCCTCAATATATATATATATATATATTAAAAAATAAGAAAAATATTAATAAATATATATTATAATTTGATTGATAAAATAAATGTAATGAATATTAAAAATTGAGAGAGAAATTTAATTGATAAAATTGTGATCTTGCATTTATAATTTATCTCTTATCGTATTTCTACAAGATCACAAAAAAATGAAAATGTAAGATTAGATTGGGATAAAAATCTCTTAAAAATTTGATATAAGTTTTATCTTTTTTTATTTATCTATATGCCTCCGTGGCTCCATATATTTATTCAATGGGTATTCCATCCTTAATTCAAAACTGATACAATGATTTGCTGGCATGTGCCGTTTGGAAGACCGGGATACTTCAGCCGACTTTTTATTCTTTGTTCTCATATTTGTCTCAATCATGAAATATTTTCCACACTAGGCACAAAATTAAACAACTAAAAAATGTCATTATTTATGTTGTTACATATTTAAATAAGAATTTTATTTAGGGTACTGGTTAAATAAATTAAAATAACCATTTTTTATAAAATTAAAGTGTTCAATACATTAAAAATGTTAAAAAATTACTATTTATCTTATTTTTATTAAAAACTTTCTATTGTACCTTTTTTAATAAGTGATCTAAGGACATAAGGTATTTATTAACAAAACTCTTTAAACAATAGCGACGGGAGATTGTTAATTATAATTGACATGTTCGAATAAGTTAGAGAGATGGATTCAGAAAATATTTAATGAAGGGATTAAAAATTATGAATTATATTATTAAATATAAAAAAATTTAAAATTAATAAATAAAGATGTATTTATTTTTAAATAATTTAGTGAGTTAAAATTAAAATATATTATTTTAAATTAAGGATAAATATATTTTTATTTGTTTCACTTTAAAAAGTATTTTTTTTCAATATATAAAAGATTTATGAATAAAGTGAAAAAAATAAAATAAATATTTATATTAAATATTAAATACATCATAATAGTATTTATCTTTACATCCCGATTTATAAGTAAAATTAAGTTTATATATATATATATATATATATATATATTACAAAATAGAAGAGAGTGAAGCCTAATAGTGAAAGGAATTAATAGATTTATTATATAAAGATTAAAAATTAATAAAAAATATGAGTTAAAATTGTAATATTAATGTATATAAATTAATTATGAATCATATATCAAATATATATCAAGTATAATTTTTTTTAATTTTATGATTTTTATATTTTGTATAATTATCTTGATCTCTCACTGCGGTTAAGTCTTATCATATTATGACACCTTTTTTATTAAGAAAGTATTCATACTTTTCTTGCTTTGTATTTTCAATAAGACTTTGTATAATATTTGTACATAAAGTAGAAGATGTATATATAATTTTATAAATAAAAAAAAGATATTAGAATGTAATAATAATATATAAAATCAATAATGTATGTATAATTTTTAAATAAAATATCAATATAATAAATATTAATTTTATAAAAGATTAATATAATTATCTTTTTTATTTTTTAAATAAATTTAATTTAATTATTAATATTTAAAAAAATTAATAAGAAAAGGAGGGCGAAGCCCATGCTCGTCCCTCTTGTATCCGTCCCTGGAATAAACTAACACATAAGGTTCCTTTTTTTATTATTATTAACCCATTCATTTCAAGAACTAATTCTCTCAAAATATTTACTTTATTATTTCTTTAACACATTTCCTCACGTATTCATGTAAAAGTTCTTTAAGTTTGAAACGTGAATAGTAGAAGTGTAATTGGGTAGTTTGATTCGGTTAACCATTTAAAATTAATTGATTTATTTTTTTTTATTTTTTGATAGTCAAATTCGAATTAATCTAAATTGAACATCTACATATTAGTTTGGTTCGAATAATCGAGTTAACTATTATTTTTTTAACACAAAAATTGGTTAAATAAATATACATGTAATACAAAAAAAGTGCACATAATTTATTCTTTTATTAGACAATGAATATTTAATTTCAAATTGAATCACACAATCGTTGATCTTTGAAATTTCTTATTTATATCAAATCTAAAATGTCAAAATAAAAAAAAATATTTCTAAGTATCAATACTGTACATAAGAAAAACACTGCATGCACTAGTATCTAAAGACAACCCAATATGGATCCTTTAAGCCACTAGTTCACAAAAGGAATGGCAGCAACTGGTCCACTCTTGGGTGGATGGGATGTACAAGTCCCATGCTACATTATGTCATATTTAAACATATATAACTTTGTAAAGAATTAGGGGTGCCAAAACGAGCTGGTCCGATCCATTTGAGATCGGGTCATTTTCGGACAAGTTTATTTGGGTCATATAAGTTTTGAGCTGATATTTTGTTAGTTTAGTCTAACTTATTTAACTTTATGTAGTGTTAAAAAAGCGGGTTATCACCGATTCGATCCATTCGAAATTTCAAATTCATTGGCCATATAATATTCGGATTGACATTTTTTGTTATTCAACTCATTTATTTTATCGGACTATTCGAGCTGGTCCATCAAACTTGACCTATTTTGACACCCCTATAAAGAATGAACCTTGAAAGGCCCATCACAACCGATAGGCGCAGCATCACAATGATTCTGTTTGCAAGCTAAAACTCAGAAAAATAATAGAAAATAGTCAAAATTAATTGAAGTTCCTTTTTCATAATTCATATAGAGTATTTAACTATTTATTGTTGAGTTTAACCGGGGAATCCATGCAAAATCCAGAACTATTTATTGCACTTCAATTGAATCTGGCCCAAATCCAGAACTGAACCTGATATTCAAATAGAATAAAACGCACAAATTCAGGCAGAGGACAGAAAGACAAAAATCTGGGTATAAGATAAATGTTATCATTTTTTTCTCCAAAAAATGCAACATGAATTTTATTTGTTTTAAAACTGAAACGTGAGTTTTTCATTTTCAATGAAAAATGATGCAGGCAATCACCACTTTATAGTAAAAGTAAATTGCTATGAGCAAAGAGTAACGACAGCTATTAAAGGATAGTCATAATTTTAAGTCTGGGAAAAACTTACAATGGAAGCGTGCCCAAAATACAATCTTGTATGAGTAAAGTTCTTTGTTGTATTTTTATGATTGATCTGCTTCAGTCTTCTCACTAAACCTGCAACCAGAAATGTCAAATTATTAATCAATCAAATGCCGAGGAAAAAACGAAAAAAGGCGAAGCTAAAAGAATTTTAAGTTGAAAAATATTGTAGTGACAATGATGACAAGGGTCACTCAAGGGAAGAAGAGTACAAGGCCATCACGGATTAGGAAAAACACGAAACAGGACAAAAAAATAAAATAAAAAAGGTCATGGAAGCAGTTTGGCTATGGAATTCAGAGAAGGATCCAACAAAAATTAAAAATTAAAAAATTAAAAAAAACACAGGACTAAATAAAAAAGGACAAACGAACCCACCATCACAAATTTGGACCCAAAGATCACAATCTAAAACACCAATCCTTCTCATCGACTTACACCACATATATATACATATTATCTTTAGACTCTTTTTGCATTTTTTTTTCATTTCTTTTTTTAAAATAAAAATAAAAATTGAGTTTTAGTTGTTCCATCTTCTTGTGGATTAAATGAAACGACACCAGTGTTAGTGCAAAAGTGTTAAGTTTGTGATGAAGAAAGAGTTAAAGACTTATTGAGTAACGGCAAGCAGCGATGGGGTAAGGCAGCGAGTAGCGAGGGCGAGGGGTTAGTGGCGAGCCGAGCAGCGACGGGATAAGGGTGAGGCAGCAACGGGGCGAGGGGGTAAGGGTTTGAAATGGGAAAAAATTGAAGGAGTTTTATTTGATTTAGTAAAAATTGACAAGGGTTCACGGGTTTTTAAAAAAATGGTATGGTTTGATTCAATTCACGGGTTTGAAACTCTCAACTCGTGAATCGAACCAATTAAACTAGTTTGGATTTTGCTTAAACCAATAAACATACTTGAACCAAACTAAATTAATTAGTTCGATTCGGATTGATCAGATTAGTCGAGTTATTTAAACTAAATTGCACCCTAGTGAACAATGTATATACTAATTTTTATCTTACAATTTAACTTTTATTTAAAAAAAATCAAACTCTATACCACTTAATCCATATCGCATTGTCACATAGAGTCTAGAGATAACAATTTTATCCCCAGGAGCAGGTACCGTGAGTAATACTCGTGACGAGAACGGGTAATATCTGTTTAATTTTTTCCACGAATATAAATATTCGTTTATGTTATTTCCGTTTAATAAACGGGATGAGGATAATTTTCTTGTACTCGAAAATAAAATTATCAACATATTCTTATATAAAATTACTAAAAAACTTTATTATTATTCAAATATTATCATTTTTTTTAATTTTATTATTTTTTCTTTAATTTATTAGGTACCTGTGAATATCTGTAAGTATCTATTTACTCGAAAAAAATAATAAATAAGTATGTTTACAGATATAAAAGTAGAGGCATGGGCTAAAATTATCTACGAGGGCAAGGGACGGAGGTTGCTACCTGTCCCAACCCCGTTGGCATCCCTTAAGAGAGTCTAATATCACGTATTGAACTAATTCTTTCAAAAACATAAGCTATTACGTAAAATTAGGTGAAGTAGTATATTACCTGTTCTAATTCAGATGGCCTTTATGTGATATGTATGCAGCAACTTTCAGAGTGAGGAAATGCTGTTTGTGTTGTGCCATGTTGAAAACTTGAAATAGTCTCTGAAAACAGAAGTGACATGGGTGGACCCACCGTCGGCAATGGCTGGCTGGTCTCTTGAGGAAGATTTTTATGGGTTGCCTTGCCTTGTCCTTTCCATGAGCTTGTCAAATGCTGTTTGTGTTGTGCCACGTTGAAAACTTGAAATAGTCTCTGAAAACAGAAGTGACCTGGGTGGAGCCACCGTCGGCAATGGCTGGCTGGTCTCTTGTGGTAGAATTTTATGGGTTGCCTTGTCCTTTCCATAAGCTTGTCTAGTCTCGTTAGTCCTTTTGTGTGCAGTAATATATCTGTGACTCTGTCAATGTCTTAGTGAAGCTTCTCAAATGTCCTATTTTATTTCAACAGTGATGACGAATAAACGACTTATTGCAAGAGAATGAAATAAAAAAATTAATTATTTAGGGAAGACTCTTTTTTGTTTGGATGTCAGTCAGAGAGAGAATGGTGGTTTCCTTTTTTCCCTTAATAAAGAATGTCATGGGATGGAGGTTCGTGTAAAATGTAAATATCTAATCTATATATAAGATTATATTAAGGAAAATGTTAATTGCAATGCTGCATTACTTTTTATAATATTTTTTTTCTGTACAAGATTAGTCCCTGTATAAAAAGTAAAAACTATTTACTTTTACAAGACTCGTATCATTTAGGTTAAGATTTTAATCTTTATTTTTTTTAACCTAAATGATTAAGATCTTAACTTAAATAATGTCTTTTAAAAGTAAATAGTTTATAGTTTTTATACAGGGACTAATAGTTTTAATCTTGATTTACTGTGAAGTTTTGTATTATTGTTTAATCAAGTGTTATAATGTTATTAAAATAATTTTATTATTATAATAAGGCAAACACATTTGATGATATAACAAGACATAATTTTATGATAATGTAAAAAAAAAAAACTAATATAGTCATTAAAACTAAATTCTTACATTAATGCTATGTATATTGGAATAAGTAGTGTGGTGATTTTTTTTATTTTATTTTAAAGGCCCTACAGTGTATGTTGAAAGTTATGACATAAAGATTTGGGCTCAGATTACAATCTTCTGTGCATAAAAAGCTACATCTTCGAAAAGATTTTGATTGTTTACTTAGAAAGTCTAATAGGAACAAAAGCATAATAACAAACATAGGGAAGTGGGATGAATATGGGGCGGCGAGGGTGTAGCGATTCCAGCAAATGAGGATCAGAAGCATATTTTGGCTGACTAAAAATATATCTATGGATGCCATATTGGATTGGAAAAGGGGATAGTGGGGTGGAAAGCATGCATGCTGACTTCCATATCCATAGCGGCGAGGTGGGGTTGTCTATGAAAAATTGAAATTCCCATCCAATATTTTCAAGATAGCTTTCAAAACCAAAATGTTGGGGGACCATTATGGACTTCCAACGTGTATTAATGTACACTATATGAAATGGGGAGTTTAGCCTGACTTTGAAAGCTTTATGTTCAGAGTATTATTTATATAGAATATAGAATAGAACCTTTGAATGAAGCTTTTACTTGTCGGATACTGCATATTTTGATGTGGCTGCCTCAGGTTTAATTTACAACCCATTTGTTCTTCAATTTTAAATCATAAAGAACAGAAGATATACTAGGGTATTATCAAGTGTCTTCAAAGTTCAAATATTAATTAGATATAGGCTTGTCACGTGATGCATGGATAATTTATTTGCGTCTTTGAAGGTATATCAGCTGGCATAAGATCATAGAACTTAACAAAATGTAATAGTCAGAGTTTGATTATTAAAAACGGGCTTAAGTTGGTCAAAATTTAGCTAACGACCAAAGCACAAGGATTTTAACTTTTTGATAATGACAATATTTGTCCCATTACCATTTCATGAAGTTAGTTGTAGGTCAGCATCTTAACTAAGTAAGGTTGAAATTGATGGAAATTGAATTGAATCGTCACTTGTTAATGAATTTAATTAAAAAGAATTATATTTTAATTAATAGTTATAATTTTTAACTTAATAATAATTACTTGACCCAATAAATAATATTAGAGTAGGTCACGTATTTAATTCTAGAAAAACACATATTATTAGTAAGTGTTGGGAGGAAATATTTGATTGTAGGCGAACTTTCTACCTCAGTAAAACCAAGTGGTTGGAGTCAAACAAGATTTGAAATTCGATTTTTAGAAAAATACGGTCACTAAAAATAAGATAAAAGTTATAATTTTTTATTTAATAGTAAGTCTTTAATGCAACACATGACAATAAAAATATATATATATATATATATATATATATATATATATATATAACATCAATCTAAGTGGGTTGAGTATCTGGAGAGTATTCTTTGCTCCACTATCTCTCACTAGCGTAGGCATCAAATTTCTTCTTTTCAAACGTAAACGTGTACCGTTCACCCAGTTTTAGCGTATCTTTAAATCTCAACACAACCCTTGTCTAACTCCACACACCCAAAACCAAAAACCATTTCAAGCAGACACATATATACCAAGATGGGTTACAGTGTTTTCCTGAGGTGTTTGTTTCTCTTTATCTCTGTCTTCTTCATCTTCAGCTCTGGTTTCACAGAGGCTCAAACGGCTCCGGCCGTTTACGTGTTTGGAGACTCACTTGTAGACGTGGGCAACAACAATTACTTGAGTCTTTCCCTTGCAAAGGCTAATCATCGTTACTATGGCATTGATTTTCCAAACCATAAGCCAACTGGGAGATTTAGCAATGGCAAGAATGCTGCAGATTTTATTGGTAAGTGATTCAAATTTGTCTCCATTGGCTCTTCAAACATTCATACAATCATTTGTTGATTACATGTATGGTACCTTTGAAAATGACAATCTTGTTATGAAAATTAAAAAAAATCATATATTGGTAATTGGTCCTTTACAATCTTCTTTTGCTATAATTAATCTCATCATTAGCTTCTGTATTTCTGCATCAAGTTTTGAGAATAGCACTTTTCTTCTTTAAAGACAACTTAAAGTGAGAATTGTCATTTATTGATTTTTTTCTCTTGTCCAATTTATTACTTAATCTTGTATAAGTTATTTATATTTATATTTTCTGGTTCCTATGTAGCTAGATGTTTAACTCATAAATCTTCAAATCAGGAAGCTCTGAATACTTAGCAAACTAAATCTCTTATTTATACTTGGCTAAAATTTGCGGTGGAAGTGGACAAATGTTTTTGGGCAACACAGTAAGCCAGATTCGTTGTTTTCTACAATTTCCTCCTGTATAAGAAACCCATATGGTTGATGGACTGACACCCAAAAAGCATAAAAGGGTCACCAACTTGGGATTCAGTTACAGATGCTTTGGTGCACACACTTCGGAAAACTTTATAAAGTTTCTTATTATAAAAATTAAAACTTTTATAAAGGTTTTTTTTTTGGGTAACAAAACTTTTATAAAGTTAACTACATGCTTTATGGTTATGGCCAAGACAGTAGAATCGGGGCAAACTTATATAATTTACATACGTACAAGTTAAACTTAAAACATTTAAGTTGAATATATTAGATGAATCATATTATTGATTATGAGATAATAATTATACTTAATTAATAATTAATTATTACAGTCTATTATATTAATTATATAATTAATTTAATATAACTTTAAGTTTATGTAAATTTCTCGATTTTTTTTTTTACATGCATTAACTTCTCGCTATTTTATTGAGGCGCACAGTAGTAAAATATAGAGAGATATATTGATAATATAATTTCTGTTTGACTAATATTTGTCTCAAATGGATGATTGGGTGGCACGCAGCTGAGAAATTGGGTTTGCAAACTTCGCCACCTTACCTCTCCCAAATATCAAAGGCCGACACAAACAATGTATCCTTCATGGATGGTGTTAGCTTTGCCTCCGGAGGTGCTGGAATATTTAGTGGTACAGATGAACGTTTTGTAAGTGACCAAGTGTAATTCTATTTTGCTTGCTCCATTTTTTTTCCTCTTTTATTTTCCTCTCTTGTTTGTGCAAAATATAGCCCAAAAAAGGTTCTGGGAATCTGATCCAAGATGGACCCAAAATTAGGGCCTGTAGAGAAGGGGATTGCTATTTTGGATCAATCTTTCAAGGATGTGGGCCCCTATAATAGAGCGAGTAACGTCGTTGCCTTTGGTTAAAATTGGGACATGAAATGCCCAATGTGCTTGACCCAGAAAAATGCATCAGAATATAACATGGGCAATAACTATGGGCCACAAAATAAAATGGATACATAATGAAAAATCTAGTTGCGGTGAGCGTGGATCGAACACGCGACCTTCAGATCTTCAGTCTGACGCTCTCCCAACTGAGCTATCCCCGCCAGATGCCTTAAGGTTTTCCTCATAATTATTTTATGGAAACGGATCCTCTCCTGTAACAGGAGAAATCCTATTATTTGTAATGCATAAAAGTTGTTGATATCGCATACAGTAAGAAAAAAATTATATATACCGCATGCATTATATAAATTTTAATCTGTATTTTTTATCAACAGAATCTTCTCCTACTTTTTGAGAACGGGAGAGAATCCTGACCCTTATTTTATTTCAGAAACAATCAATACCTTTGCCAAAGCAAGTGGACTACTACACACTCGTGCATGAGGAAATGACTCAACAAGTAGGAGAAACTTCTCTACAGAAGCATCTCTCAAAATCAATTTTCGTTGTGGTGATTGGCAGTAACGATCTGTTTGGCTACTTTGATTCATCGGATCTTCGTAAGAAAAGCACCCCACAGCAGTATGTAGATTCCATGGCTTTCTCACTAAAAGTTCAACTACAGGTAACAGTAACCCATGACATGACATGATGCTAATAAGTTAAGTTACTACTTATATTCTATGGTCAATAATTATGGTTAGAGAGTCAACTCTTACGTTATGTACAATGTCCTTTTTCTTTTGGTAACTTTATTTTTTGGCAGCGATTATACGATCATGGTGCTCGTAAATTTGAGATTGCTGGAGTTGGGGCAATTGGATGCAGCCCAGATTTCAGGCTCAAAAACAAAACAGAATGTGTTGTAGAAGCCAATTACTGGTCGGTTAAATACAATGAAGGCCTTCAATCCATGTTGAAGGAATGGCAATCGGAGAATAGAGACATAAGCTACTCCTACTTTGACACTTATGCTGCCCTCAGCGACCTCATTCAGAATCCAGCTTCCTATGGTATTATCATATATTATCATACTCTCCTATACTCAATAATAACTTAATTTTGAGATTGTACAACGTTTGTGTAATTATCGTAATTAACTCATCTTTTCCTTTTTTGAGGGGACGGAGGCTGGGGAATAGTGAGTCTAAGTTTATATGAGATTGGATTCTAAAATTTGTTTATATCCCTTTCAGGGTTTGCAGAGGTGAAAGCTGCTTGTTGTGGACTTGGCGAGCTGAAAGCCAAGGCTCCTTGCCTGCCGGTGTCAAGCCTTTGTTCCAATAGACAAGACCACATCTTCTGGGATCAATTCCATCCTACGGAGGCAGCTTCTCGAATCCTTGTTGATAGAATTTTCAATGGTTCTTCAAGTTACACATCACCTATTAATATGAAACAGCTAGTAGCTGCTTGAAGTCGGCGATTAATTTGTCCCTTTAGATGACATTTTTTTTGTTGAACTCATTATCAAACACAAATTGTGGACAACAGAAACGACGAAAATAGAACCAGATTCATTACACGATTAGAGCATGTTTGGTTACACGATTAGAGCATGTTTGGTTTTCCTTGAAACTTCAAATGTATGTTGAAGTTTTTTGAACGGCGTGCATGTTTGTTTGAGTGTATTTTTATTTACACTGTTTTAACTAGATTTTGGATTTCAATGTATGTTTGCTTCAAAGCAAGATTTTTTTGTTGAGGTTATAATTTATTTGTTAGAAATTTTTATCTTTTAATATTTATTTTTTCAAATTTACTCTTGAAACAAAAATTTCTAAACATAAATCACGTTAGTACAAACGCATTTTTAACTAAATTTAAGTTTATAAATATACTTTCAATCAAACTTAAGTTTATCAACTCTAATTCAACCACGTACTAAAATCCCCGCTTCTAGGGAATTGATTACCGGTTAGCCAAATGTATTAATTTAATTAAAGAGTATGGTAGATAGAGAAAGTCAGAAAGGCGTAACATGGGATGTAGGTGTTCCCCCTGAAAAGATGCATTTCCTGTAAGAAAGCTGTTTTACGAGTTTAATCAAAGTAAAAGAAATTGGAATACACGGTCATTTATTCGACCATTAATTAGAATTTAAACCATATAAATCATGGGCAGTACATGGAAGCTATTAATGTTTTCATTGATCAGGTTGTGATGACTTATTAAGAAGATGATGAAGGTCCAGCTGCTTCAAGATCAAGAAATGATATGAATCCAAGCTATGAACAATTTTTTTTTTAAAAAAAAAAAGGAAAGAAAAATAGTTGTCAATAAGGAAAACATATTTATATTCCTTATTGAAAACTATCAACATACGACTTCAGTCATGATGCATTAGGAACTAGAGAAAATATATCCTCAAAAAAAAGGTTTAAGTCGCCTTTGTCAATATCCAATTCCAACAACTTCTCCATGGCATCCTGCATTCAATTCAGAAATATAAACAAAAATATGCAAGAGAAGTAAACAATATCCAAAATGTAATATCTGTAATTTGACTTCTTGACATTGAAATGACACCTTGCATTGTTTATATTGAGCTGAAATGTTCTCATTGCATAACCGCTCAACATACTTGTTATTTGCAACAGCATCCAACACAAATGCTGCTCTTTTTGTAATTTCGTCTGGCACACCTGCATGAACGATGCAGTTTGTTTCGTCAGAAAAACAGAGTGAACTTCATCACATTACAAAAAAAAGTCAAAACACTATTACACCCACCAGATAATGCATCCATCTAATATAAATATTTTATTTACATCAGTGAGGATGAATATAACTGATGGCCCAATTTCATTGCAATAAGCGCGAACTTTATGAAGCTGACTTAATTGATATCAGGTACAACAAAAAGTGATTGGAAAACCAAGTAATGCTTTACTTTCCTTTTCCTCGCTCTTAATGGCAGCCTCTTGAGGCTGATCCACCATTAAAATCAGACATAAGACATTATTTCAGTGTTTTTGACATTCCTCACTTCTTGCAAAAACAATAAGATAATTTAAGGTATTTCAAAGGCTTATAACTTGACTTTTGAGATTTTAAATGAGTTTGAAAATCTCAAATTCCATCCCATAAGAGCATTCTTTAGCAACAGATTTCTCAAGAAATTTAAGAATTCGTATTAATTTCAACCCAAATCAGTACTGACTTTGCCAATGGCCTCCAAATATCACATGTTCCACCCACCTGACAGCCTCTCATCTTCACCATTGCTATAGTTCAAACCCAAGTATAGATGTTTTTACAATGCAATTGTAACAAACACAAGCAACAATTTGTTTTTTTTTTTTAAAAAAAAAAAAAAAGAGAGAAATGTGCTTCATATAATTTTTTGATCAGGTAATATCATTTTTAAACACCAGTAGTCTTGTAAATTACCTGCAAGAAGTGCACAGTGCAGCCCTGCAGGATACCAAAAACTACTTATGTCATTTTCATCAATATTTCAATAGATACAAAATACTAATAAAGCAAAAGCATACCATAGCTATGATGTGCACGCCCAGGAACAAGCCTGCGTGGAATATAATAATAACAAAGCTGAAATCTCCTCAGATAGCAGAACCACTTCAATTTAATACTAATTTCAATAATCTAGACGAAGTACGAGGAGTCACTATCATTCATATGCAGATTATGTATCAGTATGAGCTAATTGAAACAAATGCGTGCTCAAATATATATATTTTGGCGTTCAGTTTTCATCTCTAGAGTCTCTGACAAAAAAATTTGCATTTATTAGGTTAGTAAGCATATATGTTTTAAAAATGTCTAAGCAAGTAAAGTACATAGCCATCCCATCAAATTCGCTGACATCAAATAACCATATGATGGTAAATAAGTAAATACAATTCTTAGCACACTGCATGGCAGAATCAACAAAAAGATACCTATACAAAAATACAATGTCTTCAATATGTGTGGAATTGTCGTCAGGCCTCAGTATACTCATTGTGTTAAACTTAATCTGCTCAGACTGAAATAGTCCAAAGAAATTTTGTTCATGATGACTCAACTGAGAGTTTAAAAACTTCAACTCCACAGTGATGCACAAGCATAACCTTGGTTAAGGAATTGCCTTGCAATAAATCCATGAGATGAGTGCACACAAAAACCTACAAAATTCAGACAAAAATTACCAATTAAAATCTCCCATGAGAAAGTGCTTCTTAGTTTTCAAAAAGATAAACAAATGAATAGCTGCATATATTCATTTCACCAGTTTTGTAATTATAAATTTCAATTACAATTAGAATTAAGAGTTCAAGGTAAAACTTCCTCTACATAAAAATTTTCCAGGGGAAAACTGTCTTCGATGACAATGTCCTAAAAAACTGATGCTTGAGAATACACAAAAACTTCACAAGTTACTTTCTAGTTATCAACATAGATAAAGGAATTAACTTTTAACTTCTGTCTCATGATTACCGAACATTGATTAGTTCATAGATATACACATATGGAATGAACCTTGACCAGTTAATTAATAGAAATAACAAAAAGAGACCTTTAAATGGATCAAATATAGTTGTGAGTTTATGGATGTGATACGAGAGGCAACTGGCAGCACAAAGATGTTCATCACTGAAAAATGCTATGAAGAAATTAAAAGGTTGCTGCTTAGAAAATGATAACATAATTCCTGAAAATTTTAATTAAAATATACACACCCTAGAGAAAGTCTGTATAATGTGAAATATAAAAACATTATCACTAAATTAATCCAGAAAACCATATGAAGTTATTTGATACTTCATAACATAGATATCTTGTAATGCAGTAATATACAATTCAGTATCGTATGGCAAAGACATAATATGATGTTCTATTAGAGTGGAAAAATTGAAGAATGAATTGTGTTTCTGATCATAACTAAGACCGAAAACATTGTGGGTGTATGAAACTTAACTATTGTCCACATGTAAAATAACATGCCTCAACTAACAAAAAAGACTTAACTATATCAACTGACAATTCAACCAATTTAACTAACTAGAAATGTACAGTTAATATGTTCTACAGTCAAAACGAACTGCATGAAGATGAGAAATTATTGACGATGGTAGAAAATCTGTTGAGAGATAGAGACATAAAGAGAAAGAGAGGGATCTGTAAGCCGTAATCCCAATATTTGACAGGCTCATATATTTACGGATATGTACAGAGCTATCACAAGAGCAATCAAGGTAATCACAGTTTACAGAGAGTAATTAAAGGAAACATGCTGTAATTCACAAGAAGTTCCATTGCCCTTTAAGCTAGGGTATAGGAAATTAATTTGATTGATGTCGACTAACAGGAGTTTCCTTTAGTTATATCTTGTTTTGTTTTGTTTCTAACATGGTAGCCAGTTATTGGTGTCATCATGAAGCAAGTGATCTCCGGGTTCTTAGATGTAGAAATAGAATTTGGTGCTTGTTATTACAGATGGCTCAATGAAATATATGAATAAGACAGCAATAAATATAATAAAAAAATTAGAGCAAAACCCAATTTTCAGCCTAAGATACATACTTTATCAACTTCGTTCCTTAGGGATCTCTCAAACTTCTAATCCACAGCAATCCCATCCCTCCGTTGCACTATAATTCCGTTAACAGAAAATGTTGAGTTTTGGGGTGAAAGAGTGTCGTTATGAGCATTTTCCGTTAACAGATATATGGTAAAATAGATGGAGGGATGACATTGTTGGGAATTTGAAGTTTGAGGAATTAAATCCAAAAAATTAATCCTAAAGGACAAAATTGATAAAAGGGAATCTATGTGAAGGGCGAAAAATGAATTTTATAAAAAAAAACTAATCAATATGTTAAAAACAGTGTCATTTCTATAAATTGTTCTCGCAATTAATATGTCTCCATTAAGACAAACGTAAATTTGAATTATTTAGAGGCTGAATCTATATATAAATACAGCAAATCCAATTAAAAATTGGCTTCCAATAAAGAGGCAAAGCTAGACTATAAAAATAAATATGTATTGGAAGACTGAGTGACTGACTGAACATGGCCCATCCCCACAAGAAAGGCATGATTAAAAATACATCAATTTTCAAATCTGAATGAAAATTAAACAGATATATTATACATATTTTCAGGAATAGAAGTCATAAACCTTTGGAGGGTCATCACACGTGACAAAATGATTTATGGTCCCAGCAAGCAGACCAATGCCGTCTGAAAGGAGATCGAAAACATTTATGCCAAAAACTAGCATCTGCAATATATATATATATACACACACATGATTTAGACACTTCATAAACATTGGAGAAACTGACCTTCTGTAAGAGTACCTTTGCCAAATTCATCCACCAGACACAAAGATCGTGAAGTAGCATGCCTGCAGGTTTTCTCGACATTAAAAAATATATATATACTGTTCTTTTAGTAAACTACAATCTCCTGGAACCCTCCATCTATTTAACTGTTCAGATAAAACCATTCAGAAGAACATCTGCAATTATAAAATGAGTAATATGGAAGAGGGTCATCACGCACAATAGTCCAAATGAGATTATACAGATTCTGCTCTTGATTGCTGTTAGTTTAATGTATAGGAGCTATCCTAATTAGCCTTTTTCTCGGTATGACGGTTTACCTGAGCATCATCCCTATTTGATGTAGATCAATCATAAATGTTGATTGTTCTGCTGTCATAAGCCTGCTTCCCGTTGCACAAAATATTCTGCAACATTGTACCCAAATATATATATATATAACATTAAGATTGTAATTACTAAGATCAACATACAAAGATATAACTGCTATTTCACAAAAGACATGGGTCATAACTGAAAAAAATCACACCTATCTGTCAGACCCACGGTTGCTGCATCAGCTGGCACAAAACTACCAATGTGGGAGAGGAAAACAATTAAAGCCACCTGCAAACACTTTTCGTTACTCTGTGATCGTAGAGCAAGAAGAAGCAAGGACCGTAATATCACGTAGTAGCCACACATTATTAGACAGTATGTCAAGAAATCACTATACGAAAAGTTGATCTGTGGAAGCCCAAGAATTTTATTTGTCTTTTAACACCCCCTCACAAAAATGTTCCATGCTAAATGGACATATCCAACATTCGCCAAAAGTACCAAAGAGCTACACCGTAAGTATCTTGCTGCTGGGCAGTGTGATAATAAATGGCAACTAGTCTCAGAATCAAGAAACTCATAACACAGATATTAGGAGACAGAGACGTGTGTCCTGCAAACCAGTAAAAATAATTTCGTTTGTATTTATCATTTATTAAATTGTTATATAGAAACCGGTAGACGGTAGTTCTACTGGGATTTTATCTCTCACGGTCTGTAATCTGTTTAGGATCTGTAACTTTGTTCTGCAATGGATTTTTCTGTTTAAAGATTCATGAACTCTGTTAACAATTGTAGGGTTGTCAAACGAGATGAATAATAGCAATCTGAAGTTGAAACACGTAATGTTTACGCAATATTTCTGAAACATACTATTAATTTGGACTTTGGAGACTAGTAGTATAAGTCATAAATAAGATGACCTTTTCAACAGTATTGCTAAATAAAACAGTAGGACAAAATGTCCTAGAGAATACATATCCCACAAAGATAAAGAACTAATAACTGACCTGCTTTATATAGATACTCTTCCCAGAAAAATTAGGACCAGTGATGACATTAATTCTTCCTGACGTAAAGAACAATTGAACAAGGATTAAACAGTATAATTGATCAAATCAGGTTTTTAGGACATAATTTAGCTGATATCAATTATGTATGTCTACATCTGTTTACCATCACGAAGAATCTTAGAGTCATTAGGAATAAATGTGTCTACAGTCATTTCCTGCAAAACATGCCTACAAACAGAACACAACTTTTGTCATTAATCATTAATCATTTTAATAATAAGGGAAAATAATTCTCCATTTTCAAGAGATTCTTTTTAAACTAGATGGTTTAAACCTTCCATTTTTTATATCGAGCAAATTTTCTTCAGTCAACCAAGGCCTGGCATAATTGTTCTGGCGAGCAACCAATGCCATTGACAAAAAGCTGAAATATAATTATCAACAATAAGGCCGCAATTTGTATCCAAAATATATATATATGTATCAACAATAAAAAAGTCAGGGCAAGCATGAGCACTATAATGACAAATTCTCTCTTACCAGTCCAGTTCAGCTGCAAAAGTTGCCACCTTTATCAAATGGGTTGAGAACAATAGTATATGTGAAAACAAGTCTCTGGCGATCGCCCTCTCCATATCTTGAATGATACAATTCAGAAATGAGTAAGATTTGCACTAGATACCAAATATTACAACTGTGAAGCAAGCTCACAAGTCTCATTATTTTAAGCTCTAATTTCTTATGTATTAGCATTTAATATTAAATACTGTGCTCCTTATTGTCTAGCTTTACTCTTTTTTTGGTTGGCAAAAGTTTAGGGAAAAGGGAGGTTGCCCCATTCAGAGGTCAGAAGATGGCACAAGCCTCAGTGAGGGCTTACAAATGACCTGAGTATCAATGAAGGATCACCAGGAAGTGAACCCAAGACATTTTAGTCGACGCAGTTCAATCCTACCAGTTGAACCAACCCTCTTTTGCGTCTAGTATTACTTAATCAAACTCTTATTTTTACCTTGCTCAGCTGGCAGTATATTAGAAAATAGAATAAATAAAAGTTAAATTCCATTACTTAAAGACAATTATATAGAGGCATAGACACACTAAAAGTGAAAAATACATAAGGGAAATATCAAATATACACTAAAATACCTAGAATTTTATGATAGATATCTCCTAGAAGATTGTCCAATTCTCGTGTCTTCGGAGTACGATAAAAGTATCTTTTTGTCTCTCCATCTGCATCACAAAACTGTATTTGAAATGACTACCATCAAAAGAGAACATATTAATTACGCATTACTTAACCAAGTGCAAGCATCAACATACTGTGTATTCCCAATCTACAAGTTTCTCCAGAGTGGTTTCTTCAATTTTTTCTTCAAAGATGCACATTAAATATCCTACATTGAATAAAAACAATATGCAATTAAAAAAATGTAATTAAAGCTAAGGAAGAAATATAGATGTTACATCTAACAACAGCTAAGCCAGCAATATGTTAGATAACAATTAGCATTGGACCAATAAGATGATCATGCCATCCTTGACAAGTCTAAATTAAATTTCAATCACTAATAGAGGAAAGGATCCAGCACAAAAAATTTTTAATTTAGCATCAAATGTAAACACATGAAATCTCAAAGCAACATGGCTGACGACAAACATTATGAAGTATTCGTGCTTCATCAAATGTAGACACATGAAATCTCAAAGCAACATGTGAAACACTACAGGTAAAATTAGGTTTCACAATAAATTGTATAATAAAAACTATTGGACTTCTAACACAAGCTTATATAACAGCCAAAAATCTTTATGATATTTTATTTTTAATCCAGATACTGCAATCGGTGACCTAAAGAATCCAGACACTCAACTGAATTCATTGTTATCCTAAAGCATTAGATTTTATTAACTCTTTAATACTCTATTCACTTTTTTTTCTTGGTTATAGTATGAGGTCTACAACTTGGGATGGGGAATAGGGGGATCGGGGTCTCTCTATGAGAGAGATGATAAAATCAAATGACAGGTCGTGGTGGGATTTGAACACAAGACCCCGAAGAACTGAAAGCCTGATGACACAGGTGGTGAACATTGGACCAAGGGCCTCAGTCTCCAGCTGTATTTACCTTCAACTTGCTCATGCTTTGCCAGTTGGTATGATAATCCAACAAATATTTAGTGCAAGGAAAGCATGACGATATAGCAATCACCTTCTATGAATTAGTTCATCCAAAAATGAAAACTACCTATTAGCATATATACTTCAGAAAGGAAGGCAATGAAATGACCCAAATGACCCATTACCACATTTTCTGGATACAAATATACTTCAGAGAGTCAAAACTACCTATTTGCTGTATATAAACAATACAAGGAATAAGCTTGTCCTTGCATAGAACAGGAAGTTGTGCAAGTTCCAATGATGAAACCTGCAAAAAGTGTAACATGATGAAAAGAAAACTATACTTGTTTTACTCAATTAAAATTTGCACCAAAGCCACCTCTTCCAGGAATTCTGGCAGTTCCTCATATATTTGCCTCAGCTCATCCAACTACACAATAACAAATTTATCCGAAGTCCAAAAATTAAATGTTAGTGATAGTAAAGACGAAGTTTACCTCGTGAAGGAAGAAAATTTTATGCATTAGATTAAGCTTTAACATCCTTTGATTAATTTCATCAGTTAAAATCTCATCCAACTACGCACATGCATGAGGAAACGATATGATGACGACATGATTTTTCAACTTGAAACGCTATGCATATTACCTAAATTCATTATATTGACATACTAAGGTGAAGAAAAGAACGAGGAAATTGGCTTTAACCTCATCACAGAAACCTTCTTTCACCACTGTCGTATATCCCTTCTCTTTAGTTCGATTTACATCAATAACACCAATTACCTGCAAAAGACACAGTCAGTTAAAACAATCCAAATGAAGGAAAAAAATACAATCACTCACACCCAACCTAATTAAATAACTGTAATGCCTTTTTTTTTTCCGTAAAATCAGATGCCTTAAGCATCCATCTATTTAAGATAACGAGTCTGGATCAAGAAAAGCAGCACAAATACATGCAGGATATCCTGCTGAAAATAACTACGTGCGACTTCCTCTATCCCAAAGTGGTAGGTCCTTTGTTCAAAACAAAGTTTAATATAGGAACAGTACAATAGCATCATTTCAATCTTTAAATATACAAAATTTATTTTTTGCTTTTCTTTCTGGTAACTAGCAGGAGAGAAAAGCAAATAAACTTACCAGCTCATAGATATAAGCAAGCTCTGTTGTAATGCATGAACTCGCCTGCAATAATGTTATACAACAACAAATTATTTAAGCTAGGACCTATACAATAGCACTTGAATAGAACAGAACAGATATGTACCTTCTCAACAATATCCAAGTTCAAGTACTTCAATTCTTCTCGAAGACCCTCAGAAATTCCAACTTCAAATATCTTGTTTACATGCAACAGCGCACAAATACTCTAAAAGATAAAAATAATATAAAAAACAGTGCTAGACCCCCAAAATGTGATAATCACAGCAAATTTCTACAATGTTAAACATTTTCGAACTGCACAGGAAAATATATTACATTGTTACTTATGAACACACTAAGACTAAGAATCAAGGTATCCTCTCAATATTACGCAACTTAGGTGTCAAATTTTTTCATTAAAGTAATCAGTGCCCAATATGGAAAGGAAACCCTAATATCTTTTTTTTTTTTTTAACGAGAGATTGTTATGCATAGGAACAATACCAACGTACAATATACTCATATCATGACTAAAATAATGGATAATCCAGAAAAAATTATGAAAAAAGTCTCCATCCATATTGTTTTAAATAAACAATCACATTGAAATAATTCACATATTTATATAATTGTTTATAAATCATAAATTAATATATGTAGATTTTTAAACTGGGAGCAAATCTCAGGAACTAGAAATAGAAACCAGAGTCAGTTAAAGACACTACTCATCTACGAAGCATGGATACACCATTTTGATGCCGTGTATGTGTGTTGGACACGTGTCCGTTTTGGACACATATGACACACCGTGTTGTGTATGTGATGTTGACACGCGTGTCGTGTCGTGTCGACACAAATGACACACGCATGTCGTCAAAAGTGTCATATGTGTCCGATTAAACATAATTTTTTTTTGGCTCGAACACACCGAGGACACTGCTAGAAACAACCAATTTAAAATTAGAAAAAAAAAACTCAATTACTATTTAAAATTAAAAAGCAATGATATACCCAATTACTCAGTTACCAATACCACTTATCATGGCCAGACCACGATATTTTTTACTGTGAAGTCACCCTCTCTCATCTAGCCATCTACCTCCATATGCTACTAGGCCATTGTGCCACCATCGCGCCGATGGTGGAGAGCAAAATGGAGTTAAACTTTAAATACTCACTTTAGTTTATTTTTTTGGTACATATACTTGTACATGACTAATTCTAATAGGACAAGTTGGTTTAGGAGATTTTTTAAAAAATATAAATAGAAATGATGCTCCATGTTTTTTGTGAAATGCTTACCAAGTAACAACTATTGGCACATGTAACATATATCAAAATATTGTAAATCTTTAAATTTATATATATCATTATTATGAATTATGAATCTTTTTTCTTATATATATATATATATATTATGTCTTTCCATTTTTATTTTGGTATGTCCTCATGTCTGTTTTTGTGTGTGTGCTTCATAGCATTTTTTCAACAGCAAGATTTCTTCGTTTGTCATTACTTACAAGCAAAGACAAACAGGAAAATAGGAACAGGAGAGGAGAATCTGTATGAACCTTTGATTCCAGGTAAATGGTAATATAAGAAAAAAGTTTTGAGAAGTATATGTATTTTTTCAAGGACATTGGCGGGTCATGTAAATATAAATTCAAAGAAAAAACAACATAGATTTCTTTCAACACGTAGAAGCAAACTCAAATAGCAAAAGGGAACTAGACAATATTAGGAAGCACTCTCCATTCATCACCCAAATTTGAAACTCAAAATGAGAAGGCATAAAAGATAAACTTACCTTCAGAAGAGCTGTCCAATCAGAGCTGGTGCATATGGAGCTTGGAGAGTCAAATTTCTTTAATGATTGAAATTAAATCTTTAAAAGGATTAGTATACAAGGAATACAGGCTTATGCTTAAACATCATATTTGAAAAAAGATAAAATGGATAAATAATCAGCACATCATAATTTATTTGTACCAAAACAGACTGCCCTCTATCTTCACATAACAATACTATATGCTCATAGTCTGACACATTATCCATGTAGCGTGGAAGAGAGAAAAACATCGTGCTTCAACAATTAATAATGTTCAATGTTTGTAATCAAGATTTCAAAAGAAAATATCCTATAATTATAAAAAAATTACTGAGCATACGTCATGCTGTTTTTCAATTATTTGTTGGGCCCTAACGTGACAGAATCTATAGAAGAGAGCCTAAAGAATACACAATGGAAAGTATAGTCAGATAAGTAGAAGAACAAAAACGAAACAAAATCTAAGAGAGACAGAGAGAGAATTTTCATACCTTCAGCAAGTGGGGGATGTCCTTTACAGATTTCAGGGTTTCACGTAAAGAAGCAACTAGTTCTTCTGAGCATAGAAAGAAAGATATCTATTTCCTATTAAAGAAAATCAGCACTTTTCATGATTGAACGATTAATTAATTGAAGACATGAGTTAAATAGCTATTTCACCTACAAAGGGACATTAAAGTAAAGTAAAAATTTCTTCCAACCTGAACTTATGATTCTGAGATTACCAAAGCATAATTAGACCGTATAAATGGATACAGAATTTAAACGGTAGTTTAGAACTTCAAGGTCAAGTATAGGCCTCAAGAACCAGTTTCTGAAATGGGGAGAAAAAAGAGAAAAACATTACTATAAGTTCTTAAGTTAGGGCGATGTACACGTTAATTTTTTATTATTATTTTTTTGGTTACAATGGTGGGATGTACACGTTATTTATCTCACTATTTTAATACTTGTTACCTCAAAAGACGTCTACCCATTGGAGTCACACACTGCATACAGGACAAACGGTTAGTAGTGTGGTAAGAAACTGGCACACGCTAAATTAAATTTAAACAACTCCAACAAACCTTATTCATCATTCCAAATACAGAAAACCTGCAATTAAGACATATTATCTAAGATATTTACATATTTTTTAAAGTAGAACATCTAAGAGTAAGTCAGCAATTACCCTTCTTTTGCTCTACCAATGCCCATGTGGCTTGGGTGCTTGTCTATTTGGAATATTTGTAATGCTTCAAGAGCTGCTGCATCAAGTTTGAGAAACTTATTTCTGCATCTCCATTTTAAAGAAGGACAAATTTTAAACTCAAAATCTACTTTCAAACAGCGCAAAGTTGAAACGACGTAAAACATGGATTGCCTTTAAAGACTGAGTAAAATAAGTAAAAGGATACAGTGAAATTTCTGCTACTGAATCTATTGTAATTGATGTATTTCCAGATTCTGTTTGCTCAAGAGTATCTACTATCCTTTCATTCTCTAATATAGCAAGAAGGCCACCACTAACACGAACTTGTACTTCACTTCCCATGTCCATCATGGAACTCAACTGCAGTTGTAACAGGGACGTAAAAGGTGGGAAACACATATAAAGTTGTTGTAGTATTGCACTAACAATTGGAAGAACAGGATGATTCCCATACCAGACTTCATACAAGCAACAAATAATCCAAGAACACATCGTTCAATTACTAATCCAAGTACACGCATTTATAAGGTAACAATCTCAAGATACTTCGACGATCCATCAATATGATATCCTGAGACAAAGATGATAAATTACAATAGTGGGTAATTTCAAACTCACATAGTAAATCCTCTCCTTGACGTTTAATCCATCATCCATCCCCGCCACCCGAAGGTAAATTAATCTGTAAAATCGGGAAGTAGAAGAAGCAAATAGAAAACTGAAATTGCAGCACACTTTTTTGTTTTTCACTGGAGTAAGAGGAGTTGACAATTCATCACATAAAAGATGTCAAACAATAGCTTCATTTCAAATCATCACGAAAAATTACGCATATGCTGATTAAAAGAACTAAAAATGAAGATGAAAATTATGAAGACTTTTGCTTCACCCTTTCACTGAAGTTGGACAACTGAAAAACAAAAGAAACTTTTCTAGGTTGAGAAAGAGAGGCAATGATGCCAACTGTATGATGAAAAGATGAACCTAATTCTAAGTCCTTTCTTCTGTTACTTTTTGTGAGTGGGTGTGTCTTTGGGCATGATAAGTTTTAATCATTCATATTTTGAAATATTGCATAGGTTAGACATATCAACATGCAACGTAAAAAAATTTATTAAAAAAAAAATTAATATTCGAAATATTCAAGCATCTAAAAGATCTACACAAAACAATGTCTATCAAGATATCATTGACAAGTGCACTGCAAAAACCTGACTTGAAGATTCTCTTTAAGATCATAGCAGCTTCAATACCTATGCCATGCTTGCTCATAGCTGAATATTGAACTTTTCACAAACTTCACTGTAGGAACCTCGGCTACTTCATCTGCATCACTTCAATAGGTGAAAGGGTACCAAAATCTAGTCTTTCATAACTTAACCATATGATGTGCACCATACCACTTCGTTGCAAAGCAGACAAGAAGGATTCTTCACATTTAGTGCTTGTGTAAATGACCAAAGGGTTTGCTTGATATTTCACTGCACCAATTATTGAAGCCAGGAGACATTCATATACTACAAGTCATTACTGATAAGAAAAGTGCTCAACCTGAAGTCGACAGGGGTATAAGAAGTGCAAAAATGAAACTTGTGTGAAAAGAGAACACATCAATGCTCTTAGATTCAAGTTCAAACCATAATGCAACATGGCACCAAGGGGGAACATAGAAACTAAACTCCAATTAAACTAAACAATGCTTAGAAAAGAAACCATACCCAGATCAATAACTGGAAAACCTTTGTCACCATCATCCCAAACTTCAAGCACATAAAGTTGGCGAAGGCTGGAATCATAATAAGAAACTCCTATTCTGTAAAGAATGTTTAAGAACTCATCAAACAATACATGATTCAAATTCAGGCAGAGAATCCGAGGACTCACTTTTGTTGATTAAAAGAGAAGTAAAGAAAAAAATAAAAGGTGGAAAACATGTAACAGGAGTAAGCACATTCAGCTACATATACCTTTTATAACTATCTAACCATTTTTTCCCTGCCCATTGGCACATTACACATTATTTTTAATTATCAATGTCTCTGAAACAATTTGCCACACCATTTCAAATATCCTTCCAGAAACACCATATTTCATACAATTTCACTCCCAATGGAAGGAAACTCTCATTTTGTTTTGGCACCAAACAGTGTTATGCAAGATTGGCCTGCAATATAGGGCCACAGATATTTGAGCTATTACGAGAAGCTTACCTATGACCATGTAGGATGCAAGCCATGTAAACCTGCATTGAAGTCCGAAAAATTCAAATAAGGACTGAAGGTTGCAGTGAACCAAATCTCTCAATTTAAGTAAAAAGGTTATAAGAACCAAGTGCTGAACCTTAGGATATTTATGCATAATCCCTAAGAAATTATATATGAACATATGGTTAATTTTATTTTGGCTATGAGCAATTGAGCATTAGCATAAGACAAACAAAGTAGCCTAATTTCCTGAAGATGTATAATGGTATCATACTGATTTATTGTCGCAAATATTTGGACTTCAAGATTTAAGAGATTTTTAGTGAATGATGATTAATTCAAAGCCTGAAAAATTTAAGAGTTACTGATCTATTCAATTATTTTCCCTTTTTCCTGTTTTAATATGACAAAAGATCAAAATAGAAAGGCATCAAGAGGATGCAGTGGTACCAGTATACTATCTTCTCTTTAAATTTTTATTCCCTCAGCCTAAAATTACACAATGCATATCATACTGTCATGTAAGGAAACTTTTTCCAGCAGCAAAGTTTAGAGAAGACAAAGGAATGAAAGTTTTAAATATGATGTCACTTGTCTGTTAACTTTGCACTTTGTAGCTTTCATAACATTAATGGTTCAAACACTGCAACATTATAATGTGCAAGAAAATGACAGAATCAAAATTGAACTGTAGCTTGCTAAAATAACAATCATATGGTGGCATGCTTTTTTTTCAATGTGCTTTTTCTTTTAAATGGAAAAACCATCCACTCAGTATATGGTATACATTTTTACAAATGTTTTATAGGTGATTTTTGCCATGGCTGCTTTTTCAGAAGTAATCAATAGCTCTGTATACTAAAAGTAACTGGCTCAAGATGATACCACTCTAATAAATATTCAAAATCAATCTAATTTAATTTTGTAACCATAAATATATTCTGTATACGATTAAATTTATCTGTAATGTACCTCATCCCATGTCAGTGTTCACTTTAATTTAAGCTATAAAATTTGTTAATCAGATAAGCCTTAAGTATTATACTTTCTTTTGTTAACTTCTAATATGAAACATGTAAAACTTCTTATACAAAACTCATATTTATATCACATAACCATATTCAACACAAAAAAACCTTATGAAGACTTGTCAACTTATTTCCCCCCTTTTTCCTTCCTTCCTTTTCCTTCCTTCTTTTCTTTTTTTTTCAAGTTATTAATCCACTCCACTTCTCAATCGTGCTAATCACCACTATATCTGCTTGCAACTTCTATCACCTATAAATGTACAATAGCTGCTTCTTAATCCAACGACAACACGTTGAATGCACTACAAAACCAAAATCTTGTTAATACAGTTGTAGCACAACACATACGCGACATGCCACACCAACTAACAATGAACAACTCATTCTTCCTACAATTCTCCATTCTAGTAACCTGTAAGACAGAAGCAGGCTAGCTAAACTGTTGAAGACGAAGGCCATGCCTCCAGCCATATCGATGACTATTAATTTTCTCTCCTCAGTATACACTAAGCTTGAATTCTATTGTTATAACAAACCTAGTTACAGTAATCAACAATAAAGTTAAAAGTCATTAAAGAATCAAATATCAAAGTGTTAAATTTTGGAAACTCTAAATATATCGATTAAGCATAATCAGAATGTTTTAACACGGTCGATTTCAGTCTCAATTTCAGTTCATCAATTTAAACGAACAAAGAACGTAATCTACAAGCCAATGAGTAATTTGTCCAGTTTCTATCCTTGAAAATTGAATAATCTCGTTAACCATATAGAACAATGGCGCCATTTAAATTTTAAGCTCATTGATCCAAAATGCAGTAGTATGTGTTGTTCCATTGTCTGATTGTTAAGAAAAAGTAGAAGAATTAGCAGAAACAAAGCAAGTGTAATCTGTGGAATTTTCTTTCATTTTTCTACGCGATTTTCTCGGCAGCCAAACAGTAATTGACGAAAATTCTGAAGCAAAATGCGTGAAAGAGGGACCTGAGGAACGGCATCGATCTCGTCATTATCCTCCATTTTCGGCGATTTCGATTCTGCGCTACCAAAGAAAGCGAGCGAGTGAACTGAAAATCAAATAGGCAATCACGCCACGAGAATTTGAGCGGGCCAAAAACAAAATGAGCGGTCTCCTTTATTTATATATAAAATAAAATATATTAATATATAATAATATACAGGGTATGTATCCTAATACCAACCATGACTATAGCTACCAGTTATACGGCGTCGTTAAGCATGGGCTAGAGTGTACGACCGTTTAAGGCCCAATTTCACCGATTTAAGGTTGGCGCCCTGGTGAATAAATTGAATTAATGAAGCGATGTAAAAAATAATAATAACTAGTTGTAATACCAGTGTTTTGCACGAGTTAGTTATGGCAAAAAAAAATGTGATACATAACTGATAAAGTTGAGAATATTATTGAAAATGACATGTTATAATAAGAGATAAAATTTGAACAGGAATTATTATTATTAATATTGTTGATAGATTTTATAAATTAAGTAAAAAATAATAAATAAATAAATATTAATGAAATGATCACCTTTGAAAGCTTCTTTGTCCTTTCACTTCTTTTTTCCTTGTAACTTGTAAGATCACTTCATGGTCTAAGTATCTAACATTGGCTTTTTCTACGTGGAGTTAATGACTTATTATAAATGTAACCAAATAAAAGAAGTAGAGTAAATTACACTTCACTATCTTAAGCTTTATCAAAATGACAATAAACTATAAATATGACTCTAAATTACACTTCATCCCATTTTATTACTCTAAGTAACGGTTGATTTAACACCGTTAAGTACATAAAAAAATTATTTATTATTAATTATCAATGAGTTAATTATTATAACAAAAGTTTTTTAAGTATGAATTTATGATTTCTTATTATTTATACAATCAAGTTCTTTTTTAACATAAAGATGAAATGAGTATAATTTATATATGTATTTATTTTTAGTCTAGCAAATAATTAGTTAATATATCTCATATGTTTTTTTTTTTGGTGTTATATCTCGAATGTTTATTATGTAACAAAAACGCATATTTTGTTCTTGTTTTTTCATTTTTTTTTATTGAGCCTATAGCTTAGTTGATTCCTAACAAAGTTCATGATTTAAATTATTTTGTCTATGTATGACATGGAATATTATAATATGAACGTATATATTACATATATTTTTTTTTTTCATTAAGGTTAATTTTATAAGTTTATATATTAAGTACATATAAGGACAAGAATTTTAATCTTAGCCTCTGTCATAGTTTAAAAAAGGAGAGAAATTTATATTTGTTATTGTACCATAAGCGGAATTTTTGTCTTCATACCTGTTTTATCATAAGCAATTTTCGTACATGCCTATTTAAACGATAATTTTGTCATTCTTATTAACAACAATTATTAATAATAACTTATATCTTTCATAGATAAAAAGAAAAAAAAATTGAAAGCATCACCTTTGGTTAGAAATAGTTGAGCTAAATGACTCAAAAAAGAAAACGAAAACTAGAAAATAATAGTGTGATATTTTTTTCACATAATAGACATGTTAGAAAGTGAGAAGTCCAAAAGATTGGGGAGAGATGAAACACTAAACTTAAAAAAGAACCAAACTAGTGAGTTAATATTATATCTTAATCTAAAACATTAAGATAATATGTTTATAAGTTCATCCATTAATAAAGTTCTTACTTTATCTATTAATTTTTAAATAATGTGAGACTTTTTTAATTCACATATACACTCAAAACTTACATTTGAATTCTCAACAAGACATACATTTTATATTCATAATTTGTTAGAGTGTATACCCAAAAAAGAAAACATTTGTTAGAGTTAAATAAATACATATAATAGGCTAAAAAAGAAATACTTATATGAATTATACTCCTTTTTATAACATTTTCAAATTATTATCTTTTAGCTGATTTCAAATTATAATTTTATTTTCATATTAAAAAGCCAACTTTATTTTGTAAAAAAGAAATCCTAAATTAATCTTAAAAAATATTTTTAGTATAGAATATTTAAATAATTAATTATAAATTAAGTTTTTTTTTTTAAAAAATAACTTAACGTTGTTAGGTCAATAGTTAGTCAACATTAAAAAATGGGGTGGAGTGTAATTTATGATCAAGTTTGGAGTATGTTGTCATTTGATAAACTTCAAGATAATGGAGTGTAATTTACTCAAAGAAATATGTTAAAATAAGTGGTATATAATTATTTTTCTTTTTTGTAAGTAGTTGTATCTATACTACTTATAATGAAAAATCTCCTAATTTGGTCTCCATATTTATTTTGTCAAAACTGTCATTCTAAATTATTTCTTTACAATTTTTTACCTTTCAACTTTCAAATAAAAAAGAGGACAAAATTATAAATTACTTATCCTCTAAATAGTTACAACCATTCTTTGTGAAAAAGAAATAAACTTCTAAGTAGTTACTCACGTTTTAAGAAATTATAACATAAAACAATTTTCATATTTACACGAAACCTAAGTACCGAAAA
Source organism: Ormosia emarginata (assembly GCA_029884605.1). NCBI lineage: Eukaryota > Viridiplantae > Streptophyta > Magnoliopsida > Fabales > Fabaceae > Ormosia > Ormosia emarginata. The sequence continues at coordinate 16,117,056 of JAQQTP010000086.1, forward strand.
AAGAAATTAAATGAAGCCATGCAGATTTACCGGCACAGCTACTATAAATTAAATTAATGGAGTACATAGTGTTTTTATGTTTCTTTTCCTTACTCTAACTATGCAAATTTGCACGTTGGAAGGAAAACAAGGTGTCTAAATGGAGGAAATACAAATTTTACCAATATATAATAAAACTAGTAATTCTACACAGGCGATGCATGGTAAATATAATTTTTTTTTATTGATAATCATATAAATATAAATTAAGTCATCCTTTACATATTTATTTTAAATTGTTTACTAATCATATTTATGTTGATTATATATATATATATATATATATATATATATCATTATTATCTTACCTAATAATAGTTTATTGTAATGAATGTAGATTATAACTCGAAAATGAACTTTATCAACAATGTTATGAGTTTGAATCATAGAGTTATTATTTTAAAAA